>RJWT010034171.1:0-13736 GCA_004365215.1 Cuniculus paca
ACAAATGTCCTTTCCCAGTACCCACCATTTCCCTTTATGCCTCAATCCACCTCATCCCCCAAACTGGCTGCTCCAGTGCTAAAAGCTCTCAACTTCTTCTCCTCTCCTACAGATTTGTTACCCGAAAGAACCGCCAGGTGTGTGCCAACCCAGAGAAGAAGTGGGTTCGAGAGTACATCAACTCCTTGGAGATGAGCTAGGAGAGGAAGCATCCTGAACCTGACCGTGTGGAAACTCAGCTGTGGCTGCTTGCTTTAGTCTTAACCAGTTTAGGAAGCTTCTCAATCCCTACTTTCATCCTTGGGAGGGCATGGATTCCACTACGACGCAGCAATGGTAGCAGCTTCTCCCACTTAAAGGCTAAAAGCGCTATCAAGGGCCTGCCTTGGCCATAGTCAGCCTCTGGGTTCCCAGCTTCAGGCCTCTCACCTTGCCCATTGCTTAGTGATGAGGAAGGAAGGCAGCATGTCTCTCAAGACAAAGAGGCAAGGCTGGGCTCCCTCAAGAATTTCCAATGGCCAGTGTGCCCATCTCCAGCCCTCACCATGGCTGACTGGCCAACATCAGAAATCAGCTCTTTATTAAAATTCTCCATGCAATTACACAGGTGGCTCCTGGTTTGATTTCCTCCGTGGGAACCCTCCTTTCCAAACACATGGAGGCTCAGGCTTGCACGATCTGGTGTGCACTCCAGATTTGGGACTCGGGGCCCTGCCCAGTGATCAGGGTTGGGAGCAAAAGCTCTCTGAGGGACATGAAAGGCAGAATAGATGAAGTAACTAGTGATTTATCCACAGGCGGGAGAGGGGGAGAGGATAGTCACTATGCCCCGCCCCCTGCAAGTCCTCAAGTGTTTATCTGTCTCCCTGCCACAGCACCTCCATTTCCTCAGATTTTGTTTGGCCTTTCCACCTTAGCCTATTCTACATCTTGTCCTCAGTGGGTTTCTTCAACCCCATCTCTGAGCCAGAACAGATTGAATGGCAATTCTAAGGGTCTCAGGTCTTTCAAATAAGGAGAATAAGGCATTCTGTGGTTTTCACAACTGCACTAGCACCTCTTAGGTAGGAGTATTTCAACTTTTCCATCTACATAAGCCAATTGTGTGAACATATACCAACAACAGATATGGTCATAACTGTATGTATCATAACTAAGCACTTACTATATGGCAAAACACTGACTTGGCCTCTTACATTCACCATCCTTTTTTATCCTTATAAAATAATGGGGTAAGTACTATTTATACTGTTTCTGTTTACTTGGCAAGTGGCATATTATTTGCCCCAAAACCCATAACCAAAAAAGGACAGGAAACAAGTGTTTAAAACTTAAAACCACTAGGTCTGATAATGCCGAAGCCCATACTTCATTTCCTATCTTAAAAAATTTGAAAATTTTCAAATATATATATATATATATTTACAAGAATATACCTATATACTCTTCATCCAGATTCAACGATTAACATTTTACCATATTTATCTTTCTCTGTGTGTCAGTGTATGTGTGTGGGGGGTAGTATACACATTTTTTCTGACTTGAAAGTCGCGCATGTGGTATCACATCAACCCTAAAAGTTTCAGTGTGTATCTCCTAATAACATCCTGCATAATCACAAAATGGGTAACACACTCAGGAAACTTAACAAAGACATAATATTACTTCCTAAGATACGATCCATCATCAAATTCCCCCCAATGACTCCAATAATGTCCTTTATAACTATTTTTTAAAATTCAGGATCCAATTAAGTATACATACTGAATTTAGCTGTCACGTCTTCTTAGTGTCCTTTAGCATAATTTTTGTCTTTGAGACATTGATTTTTTTAGGAGTTCAGAGCAGATTTTTGTCGAATGCTTCTTTATTTCAATTTGCCTAATTGTTTCCTCATAATTATATTCAGGTTAAACACTTTTGGTAGAAACATCATTTGGGTGGTGTTGTCTTTCTCAGTGCACCACATCAAGGCACATTATGTCCGTTCAATGCTGACTTAGTGGTTCATGTATTCTTGTTACAGTAAGCTGCCTGCCAGGCACTGTGCTAGGCACTGAAGGTGGGGTGGGGAGATCACAATTGAGAGGTGAATAACCACAAGTTATAGTCTTCACCTTAGGCAACTCATAGTCCAGTGAGGATGATGGCCCTAAGAACATATTAAACATATGATAAGCACTTAAAGGAAGCAACTGGACAAAAGGATGCAGTCACATTGTAGGGAGAGGGGCTTACATCACTGAGGGTGGGATAGGGAGCATGAAAAGAAACTTCAGAGATGAAATTACATTTCTGTGGAACTTGAAAGATTTCAGTTAATAATTTAACAGGTAGAAAAGGAAGGGAAAGCACTGACAGGCAGAGGGAACAGCATATGCAAAAGTAGGAGATATAAAAACCAGCTCCTTACCATACATACAGTCTCTTGCTGCCAGAGGGGATGTGTGTATAAAACGGGCCTTCCCATTCCCTGCCAGTTTCTTGATTTGACTAATCCTAAGAAAAACCCCAAATGCTCTGACTTCTTTTTTTTAATGCCTTACCACAACTCTGTAGTTAGCCAGACAAGCATAACCTTCCCATTTTTTCAGATGAAGAAAGTGAAGCTCAAAGATGTAAAGCGACTAGTTCAGTCCACAGGCCAGCAGAGGCCAGGGGTGGGGCTCAAGAATGGAACTTGGGTGTTCTATTTACCAAGGTGATCTGGTTGTTCAGCACTTGGAAGCTTCTGCCTTCAGAAGTCTGTTCACCTGATTGCACCAAGTCTCTTGCACCAGAGAACGGGTCTTCTCCAGTTGTGTGCCTTCTCCCCTACAGCCCTAAACAACTCATTGCCTGGGTTCTCTCTTGCCCCACCAGGAGGACATGGCCTATGAAAATTTAGTTGACATCTTTGAAATCTCCAGGTCAATGTTCATGTATCCATGGCTGGAATATCCAGACAGGACCAAAAGTAAGGACTGAATGAGCGGGGAGCCGGGGCAGGGGTCTGTAAAAGCAAGGTTACCTGGCTCCCGATCCCGGGCAAGGGGCTGAGCGAGTTCGACAAGTCCCTAGGCCTCGCACACACTGATGTCCCACAGCCCTCAGCGTAAGCCCCAGCCCCTCAGCAGGGCTTACAGGGTCCTCTTAAATTAAGATATCTGTCTCCCCAGCTTCTGCTCCCACACCTGCACCCTGACCTGCACCCCAATTCTCACGCTTCCAAGTGTTTGTATAAGATGTTCCTGTGCCTAATGCTCTTTCTCCTTACCTGGCTAACTTCTGCTCATACTGAGACTTGACTTGTATATTATCTCTCTGGGAAACCGTCCCTCATCCTCCCAGCCAGGTTAGGTGCCTCTCTGGAATGCCATCTTTATCTAGCTCCACATTTGTCTCCCTCTGTTGGTCACTAAGAAACATGTCTCACCAGTGGTTCTCAAAACATGGTCCCAGAAGCAGCAGCACCATCATCTTTGTTAGGAATGCAAATTATCAGAGCCTATCCCAAATGCAGTGAACTAGATACTAAGGAGATAGGTCCCAGAAATCTGTGTTTTAACAAGCTCTCCAAGTGATACTACTGCATATTCAAGTTTGAGAAACTGAACAAGAACAATGGTTTTTACCCTTAGCTGAGTATTTGAATCTTCTGAAGATCTAACATGCCTAGGCCCTACCCCCACAGAATCTTATTCAAATAATCTGATGCAGGGCTTTAGGAATATTCAAGGTTCCCCCAAAATAATTCTAATATGCAGGCAAGGTTGAGAATACCTGCAGGCCTATGTTGCTTAAACTTCAGCTAAACAGGAATGACTGAGGGATCTTGTTCCAATGAAGATCCTGACTCAGTAGGTCTGAGATGGAGCCTGAGGCAGCATTTCTGAGATACTCCCTGGCTCTGGCATTGCTGCTGTTCTACAGACCACAGCAGCAAGGCACTAGAAGACTACGAGATGCTTAAGGGCCTTACATACCTCCCTGGTACCTGGTAAAATAGCTGGGGTTAGTACTCAATGTTGAAGAGATGAATGCCTAAATGAGTGATTCTTTGACTCAACTTTGTATCTCCTATCTTATTTGTATCACACACATACTCTTTCTTACTCGTCTTGCCAGAATTCAGAAAAGCCATGGCTCCTGTTCACCTGCCTTTGTCCTGCTACAAGGTAAGACCTCTACCCTGAGAACTGTGTCAAAATAGGAGGGCCAACTCACAGAATCCTGACATTCACCTCTGGGGCCACCATTAACTTTCTGTGAGCTTGGACAAGTAACTTTCTCCAAGCCTCAGGAGCTTCCTCTGTCACAGGTCGGCCCCTGCCTACCTGCAAGGCCTAGGTATACAAGGAAAACTACTAATGGAATTTAGTTTCATTAGTTAACATGCAGATGCTCAGGCTTCCTAAATAAAATACAGTGCTCAATACAACTTAAATTTCAGATAAACAAGGAGTGGATTTTTAGCAAAAACGTGTCCCAAATATTTCATGTGTTACCTAAAATCCAAATCTAATTCAATATCCCATGTGGTTCTTCGGCTTCTTCTGTGCTGTATGTGGAAACCCTACTTATGAGTCAAGCCTCCATTTTCTGAAGTCATGGCAGTCACTGGAAGACTCTTATTCCAATTTTTTCAGTCACTAAGGTGGGAACCACTGGGTAAACCTCCTTACCCTACTGCCTAGAGAGATCAGTTATAAAGATAGGAAGGCTGAAAAAGTTATAAAGATAGGAAGGCTGGTTCCCGGCCATATCCTCAGAAAAATTTGGCACATCCAAACCCTCCACTATAGTCAGAGCTATAACTACACAGCTAACAACTAGGGATGTAGGTTAGAGGTAAAGCACTTTCCTAGCCTGCAAAAGGCACTGGGTTAGATCCCCAGCACACACACACACACACACACACACACACACACACACTATACAGTTAAAGAGATAGATTTGTAGAAAGTCTATTTTCCCAACTAACTTGTTAAATTCACAAAGGAAAGGAAGATAACTACATCCCTAGCACACAGAGTTTAGCACAGAGTAGGTAATCAATATCGATAAATATCTGAATGAGAATGACCTGCCTTTAGTCTGTACTTTCCCCAGCCCTTGTCTTTCATTTCCCTGCTCAAATGTCCTTTTGAAAGTGCACTGAGATCCTAAACTGACCACACTGTGGACTCAGATCAATTTATAAATCACTTCAAAATCTAAATCTCTTTTCATACACCCTTGGGAGGGGAACAGAGCAAGGATTATTAGCTTTATTTAACAGATGAGAAGACTGGTAAAGTGAAATAACTTCTTGCCCAAGTTACATAACAGGTTAAGTGGTATCTGTGACTTCAACCAGAATAAGAGGCTAGAGGTTGTCTCACCCCGCCCTCTCAGCCCTCTACCCCCCTTACTCAGGTAAGGGTCTAGGGAACCCTTCTGAAAGCTCTGCCACTTGTACCCCAGATGCCAAAGGAAGAGCTTCCCCCAAGTCCAGAATGCTGGAGGCAGCACCCAAGCAAGCCAAACGCAGTCCCTTACTGCTACTCCAAGAAACCTGAGATCTACACACACTGGCACACCCTGTATGACCAGAGAAAGGAACGGGAGGCCCAGAAAATGTTACTGAAAATGAGAGGCCATCATCCTAAGTATGCTCCATCCACCCCCATATTCTCCACATCTAGGAAAAAGAGGAAGAGCCGGGGAGGGGTAGGCTAGGGGGCCCATGTCAGTCCACAGGACCAAGGGAGGACCCTGGGGTAGAAGGGCAGCTCAGTTAAGGGGTAGATACTGAGCCCCCATCTGTCTTTCTCTGGTCCCATCTCTGATCTGGGCTGAGGCCCTGTGGCAGGGACAGCACAGTAACTGAGGAGGGAAGGAACAAAGGGACAGAGGCTTCCTGTACGATTTCTCACACAGGAACCTCAAAGGCGGTACCCAAAAACTCCACCTTCCCATGAGCAAGTTGACTATAAAACCTCAGGTGGGATCGGGGCCCTTAGAGCCTACCAGGGATCACCTGAAGTGGCAAAGATTAAAGGTCAGGACCATGGTGGGAAGCGGCATGAGGAGACTCCCTACCTGTGGGTGCCTTTACCTTAAACTCATACCACCCTTCAGCCTTAGTCCCTCCCTGCAAAACCTGGATCTGGGGTTGGGGGGATCAGATTGGCTGAGCTCCCTTCTGTTTGAAGTTTTATATTTTTCCTTTTTTTTCCTTTCCACTGGCTGCCTTGGACGTGTAGGAGCTCACAAAAACCTTGAACTCTCCTAGAGAAGATGATCAGTTCTATGCAACACAGGTGAGAACCAGCAAAGACAGAGGGGGGCGGTTACACCTAGGAGTTGTCCCAGCTGAAAAGAAACAAGAAGCTAGAGGCGGTTGGTGGGGTCAAAGGTAGCGTTCTAAATATAAACTCTAGCTGTGTCTAGGGGGGATGGTAACTCCTGGGGATCCTTTCCACACTCTCTTCCCTTTCCATTATACCTCTTTCTGCAGGCTCTGGGGTATCTTGGCATCAATGACCAGTTTATTATGAAGGCACTATGGCAAGTGGTGAGTCTGGGGGGCTGTGTGGAGTTTAGGAAAGGTGGAATCACAGTCTGAGGTGTGTAGACAGTGGGCACATAGGCACAAGACCAGACTCCCCAGGGTGCCAGACTGGTAAGTCAGAGCCAATGAGGAAAGAGCCACCAGCATGTGGCATATCTCCAACCCATGCCCTTGGCCTCTTTAAAGAGCAGCTGGAGGGAAGGGGGAACTTGAATGTTCCCTTACTCTAACGAAAGATGCTGGATTGAAAAGCCAGGAAAGAACTGGACCTGAATTAATTTTCTTTATTAACTGAAACAACACTCCAGGCTTTTCAGTCTGTTTACAATGAAGAGCATGTCTTCTCATTGATAATCTCATTTAAATGTTACAACACTAAGAATAGCTATTAGTGTCTGTATTTTTCTAGTGAAAAAATAGAGGCTCTGAGAATCCAAGCCTAAGTGGCCACTAAATGCCAGATAGAGACTTGAACAAAACTCTAACTCCCAGGTTCAGTGCTCCTTCCATTGCACTATCCTGTGTTTGAGCATAGACAGGTCACTTTCTAGACCTAGTTTCCTCTTTCATAAAATAAAAAGCTAAGCTAAGATAGCCCCTTAAGCTCTGGCATTCCATTGCTTTATGTTATGTTTCCACTCCTTACCTTATAAATCAGGCCCAAACTGGTCCAAAGAAAGTGAAGTATGAGGCTTATCGAACCCTGGCCATCCTGGGTGAGTATGTCACCTCTTTTGGTGGGGAGCTGAGAGAGGTGCACCCACATCTTTCCGAAGGGTAGAAGGGAACCTAGCGTTTGACAGAGACTTAGAATTATCCTAGGTACTGCTGGGTAGAGGAGGAAGATGGGGCAAAAGGGAGACAGAGAGGGAGATGAAGATGGGAAAGGGAGGGAGGGGAGGAGGGAGAGACAGACAGACAGGCACACAGACACAAAGAGAGGTGGAGAAAAAGACGGAGACAGAGACATAAACTCCAGAAATTGTGTTCTTGATCAGCCAGTTGCTCTGGTGTCCTTAGAGAAGGGGCAACACCCTAGAACCTAGTGCAGTATGGCGTTCAAGAGTACAGTGGCGTTCAGTGGATGGCTGTGGCTCTGCCATGTGACCTGATGACCCTCCCTGTCCAGGATGCCTGAATAAGCATGTGATCCAGGCTCTTATCATACAACTGAAGAAGGAAAGTAAGGGTCAAGGGATGGAGGCTCTGACAAGTCTACGAGTGGCTCTGAACTCCTGGGCTGCTGTCCCTGAAGACAAGGTGAATGAAAGTGTCTATAATTGGGGCAAAGCAAGTCAATGTGATGGACAGGTTTGGCTGTAGGCTTGGTCAAAAAAAAAAAAAAAAGATAACTTAGCTCTCAGCTTTAATAGAAATACTATTCTTGTGGCGTTCCCTTTAGAGTTGAATAGAGGCACGTCACCTGTGCCGGGACTAATCAGACAACCTCTGAAAACTCAGAATACAGAGCCAGGTTTTTTCCTCTTTCAAATGGAGACAATAAATGTTTTGCAAAAGATTAAGTGAGATAATGTACTATATGAGATAATGTACTATATGAGATAATATACCTATTATAATGTCTATGTTTTTTAAATGGTAGCCATCGTTATCATCTCTAAAATGACCTGTTGAAGCAAAACCTGTCAAGAAGTGACAGGGACCAAGATAGTCCTGACACTACTGTTTTCTTCCCCCTTTAAGTTACTCTTCCTTTGATTTCATCACTGCTCCATATGAACAAGAACCCACCATGCATCCATTCATTGAGCAAATACATACCAACAGATAACATATGCCAGGCACTGTCACAGGCACTTGCATACATCAGTGAAACAAACAGGCCAAGATCCCTGCCATTGTGGAACTTACATCCTAGCGGAGGGAAACTCACAATAATCAATAAATATAATTAGAAAGTGGTAGCATATGTCAGGGGTGCAATGGGAAAAGTTAGGTAACAGAAGGAAGGTTACAAGTGGGGATGAGTTGCAATATAAGCATGGTAGACAGGGAAGATCTCATTTAGAAAGTACAATTGAACAAAGCTGTCTTAGTTACTTTTCTTGGTGCTGGGACAAAATATCTGACAACCACAAGTTAAAGGAGGAAAGATTTGTTTCAGCTCAGTTTGTAAAGGTTTCTAGCTTACATTCAGTTGGCTCCAAGACACAGTGGCACAGAGAGGGACTTCACAAAGAAGAAACAGTTCATGGCATGGCAGGCAGAAGGCAGCAAAGCAACAAGCAGCAAGTACCAAACCTGCCTTTCTCTTTTATCCCATCCAGGGTACAAGCCATTTGGTGGTGCTACTCACATCCAGGATGGGGCTTGTTTTCAATGAATTCATTCACCCACACCCATAACTATACTAATTCCCATCAGTGGAGTAATTTAGTATCACACAACCTTACTCCCAGCATCACGCACCCTAGATCCAGCCAGCTCTCCAAAAGCCCTACCTATGCGTGTACAAGGTTTTGGGGCGACACCTAGATACAAGCCATGAAGAAGATGAGAGTTAGCCTTAAAGGTAACTGAGAGAAGGTATTCTGGGCATAAGGACCAGTCAATGCAGACAGAACATGCTTGGCACAGTCAGGTAACAGCAAGCAAGCCAGTGTGCTGAACTGAGGCAGGAAGAGAAAGCAAGAAGAAATAAAGGTCAGGTTAAAGAAATTAACAATAAACTAGAACATACACATGGACTTTTGGGCTATTTGAAGTACTTGGGCTTTTATTCTGAATGGAATAGGGAGCCATTAGAGGTTTTTGAGCAGAGCAGTAATGTGATCCAACTTACATTTCACTCTAACTGCTGTGCTGCAAAAAGACTGAGGCAGGGGAACAGGAGAGGAAGCAGAGAGACCAATTAGGGGCTATTGAAACAATCCTGTAAGATGTAGTAGTGGCTTAGACAATGATGGTTATAGTGGCACTAGTAAGACTTGATTCAATACTGGATATTTTAAAAGCAAAACTCTGGCAGGCTGAGTGTGAGTTGTAGAAGACAGTGAGGAAACAAGGATGAAGACAAGGTTTTTGGCCTAGCAGCTAAAAGAATACAGTAGGAATGAAGTTGAGAAAACTGCAGGGACCAGGTTTGGAAGTAACAGTGTAGGTTCAGTTTGGACAAGTTATGTCTTAGATGTCTTTTGGAATTCCAAGGAAGATGTCAAGTAACAATTTGGACTTTGCAAGAGAAGTCTGAGCTAGAGAGAGAAATTTTGGAGTCAGTAGCATGTAGATACCACTTAATGCCACTAAACTAGATGAGATCACTAAGAAATTACCAAGAATCTACTGCTGAGGCATTTTGGTGTTAAGAGGTCAGGAAGAAGAGGAAGAACTGGTAAATTTTGAGAAGTAGCCAATGAAATTGGAAGATAATCCTAAGTGTGTTATTCTGAAAATCAAGTGAAAGAACATGTCAAGCAAATACCATAACAAGGAATATAAGAATTGAAAATTGAGATGTGGCCTTAACAATATGGGAATCATTGATTATCTTAACAGTCATTTTAGTGGGGTGGTGGAGGTATAGACCTGATCAAAATGATAGAGGTTGGGGATGTAGCTCAGAGACAGCACCTGCCTGGTAAGTGCAAGGCCCTGAGTTTGATTCCTGGTACCAAAAAAAAAAAAAAAAAAAGTTTAAGAGATTGGGCAGAAAAAAATTAGAGACAGCAAATATGGACAATTTTCTGAGTTTTGCAGAAAAGGGTAGTAGTTAGTACTGGAGATACAGTCTAGAAAAAAATAAAAATAATCACGTTTCTATGCTGAGGGATAATGATCCATTAGTTAGAAAAATGATTTTGATGAGAACAAGAAGTGTTACTACAAAAATATCCTTGAGTAGATGAGATGGGATGAAATCTCTAAAGTGGAAAGACTGGCTTTAGATAGACGCGTATATAATGCATAACAAGTATAAAGGAAGAGGAAGTTACAATAGGAAGTATCTAAGAAACTTCTAGTTGCTTTTTTTCCCAGTGAAATAGAAAGTGAAATTATCATTTGAGAGTGAACAGATAAAGAAATGTCAGACACTCTGGAGGGAAAGGTTATGAATTAAGAGAAAAGAAAAGAGAGTTACAGCAAAGAAAACAAAGGACATTAAGGTAGCCATTGTTGATTTCTTATTGTCTGATTTGAAGGCCTGTAATGCTTTCACTATTTTGTTTTAGCTGGTTTTATATTATTTTATTTTGTTTGAGTTTATTGTGTGTGAATGTATGAACAACCATTTTGAAGAAAATAAGAGACACTAGGGTAGCCATAGTTAATCTATCGTTATGTTTTGAAGACTTGAATTGCTTGCAGTATTGTTCTGAAATGCTTTGTTGTGTTTAACTTTGTTCTGTTTTGTTTTGTTTTATTCTCTTTAAAATAAAGAGAGAGAATTAGAGCGAGAAACAGTATGATTAACAAAAAGCATCAAGGATCTACCTAAGGTTTTTGTACATAAATTTAAAGCAAAATCAGTCACTGTGACTGGGTGATTTTTCTCCATGAAGTGCAAGTACAGAGTAAGTGGAGGTGGACTTAACTAGGACTGTGGTTTGGTCAAGGGAGTACAATGAAACAAGAGGGGGTTAAGTAGGGTGAGGCAGGGGAGTGATCGTAACAGGACCATGGAATTTAAGTTGGGTAGAGGGAAGTTAAGAATCAGTTAAAATGTGGCAGTTTCAATGGATTGTTAGTCTTTTATGGAACCAGACAATGGGCATTAGGAGATGAGCGGGAGAAATAGGAGGCAATATTCAGAGTGGGATCAAAGAAATGGAGATTATGCAGAAGTTGCAGTTGTGTGATAAACTATCTGTTGGATTAGTGGCTAAGGTAGCATGAAGTTAGTAGAAGTTATTAGAAGTGAGGTGCTCAATCAATTACGTGTATATTTTTTAAAACATTAAGAATTAAGATAGCAAAAATGTTAAAAGAAGTAACAGTGATCTATCCATAAGATAAAGTCACACAGAAATAAGATGTGACCTGGGAGCAAGTAGGCGACAGCATAAATAAAGGAACATGGGTGAAATAATAAAGTGATGGCATGAAATTTAGCTAGAGAAAAAGGAGAATGGTCTGGAAGCAACAATGAACTACCATCTAATAAAGCATGAAGTCCAGCTGAAAACATAGCTCATTATACCTACTGTCTTCCTCAGAGGACTCAAATTGGGAACGAAGAAGAGCTGGTACTTGTGCTGCAGACACTGATAAAGTCATCCTCTGGTGAAACAGCCCTGGAGGCAGCCCTGTGCTTGGGTTTTCTGAGGCCTTGTAGCAACATGGCCCAAGAGTTCTTGCAGCAGTGCCTGTGCCAAGGGACCAAGACCCAGCAAATGAAGGTGTGAGGGGCAGGAGGCTGAGCTCCCTGGGGCTACAGAGGCCAATGCTGCCTTGGATGGTATTTGAATACTGTCATCTTGTCCCAAAGAAAACAAGCCTTGGCTGGGAGCAGAGCAGGGTCCTCTGTGAGTTTACAATGTGCATATGCATATATATGGAGTTATATTGACATGTAAGTATGCATGGGTCTGTGCATACTTGGTATATGCAAAGGTTCATTTTTGTATGTGTGCATATGTGCACACATAAACTTGTTTTCACCCAAGAGACAGAAGGAAAGACCTCACCTGTTCCCCACAGTTCTACACCCAGTTCCTAGCCCACCTGGCCATCCAGATGCGTGTAAGTATACAGCTGTACACCCTGCCCTACCACACCCCTCACAGGCACTTAGGATGCTGGTCAAGATCATGCATGTGCACTCTGCTGTAGTCACCAGGGCCATTCTGGCTCAGCTTTGTTCTTCTAATGTCACTGAGGTAAGTTCTGGGCTTCCTTGTGCCCTTCTTTCCTCAATACTAGAAGAGGGCTGAGATATGAGAAAGGAAATCTATTTTTCACATTTCTGCCCCCTCAGGACCGCTTTGAAGCCACGGAGATGCTCAGGATCATTGGGTTGGAAAAGATCAAGGCACAGGGCCTAGAGGAACTCACGTTTGACCTGCTTAAACGGAAGACACATTACGAACCCTTCTTTGTGAGACCATATCTCGCAAGCCCAGGAAGCCCAAACCTGTCCTGTCCCTTCTCTGGGGGGTCCTGTCACAGTACCCCACAGTATCACACTCAACTCACTCCCTGTTCCTCTAGTGTGGCCCATGTTGTTAAACCACTTTCCCTTCACTCAGGCTATTCTCTCAGTTCAAAATACCCCGTTAGACTCCTCTTCATGCAGAATGAAAACTGCAAAGGATTTACCCCCTCTTTCCAGTCTATTAAAATACTATTTTGCTCCTTCAAGACCAGCCCAAATGACATCTGATACACAAAGCTTTCCCAAATTGCCAATCAGACTCAATCTGGCCTTCCTCTGTGCTTCCTTACTTTTATCTTTACTAGAGAACCATCCAAAGTACTTCTACAGTCATTTTTCTAAAGTATAATTCAGATTGTGTCTTACCTCTACACAAAACTTCAGAGGCTCTCAACGCCCTCAGGACTGCTTCCTTTGCCTCACAACTTGAACCCTGCCTAGCTCTAGTTTCATCTTTACCACTCCCACCCTCAGAGCCATATACCACGTATGCTTAGAATGACCAAGTCCTGATTCGCAGCTGCTGGCTCAATGTTAATTACTCAGAGTGCTCTTAAGAGTCCTAGTTTGGTCACCTCCCTAAACTGAACTATTTCTGGTTCCCCATCCTCTCTGTACTTTCTCTTGCCTCCAGTTTTGCCCACCCTCTCCTCTCGACCCAGGAAATACCCCCCCACACACACACACACGACTTTCTGCTGCTTGACTCTCTCACCCTGCAGTTCCAGCGGAGGCATCATTTCCTCCCCAGGAAAGCTTCCTCAGAATATCCTCCTATATGCATCCTATATAGTGCTCTAATTGCCACTTACTTGTCTGCTTCCTCCATCAGACTATGAGCTCTTCAAGGTAGGGATCCTACTAAAGAGTCTCATAAAGGTTTGTGAAGCACTTAAACACCTCTGCATTCCTTTCTCTGTTGTCCCACTCTGGTCCCTCTACAGGCTATAAGGCAAGCTGTAGCTGAAACCGTGGAAGAATTCAAGATGAAGCCTATGATGTTGAACTTGGTGGAAGCGTAAGCAGACTGGGCTGGGAGCTGCCAGGGTCAAATCCTCAGTTTGGGAGGGGAGCAGAGGAGTTCGCTGA
>RJWT010034172.1:0-13735 GCA_004365215.1 Cuniculus paca
GACAAACAAATACACACTTAGAACACAGTATGGTAAGCCAGTTTCCAAATGCCTTGCAATCACTGCTAATCCAGTCGTAATGGTGGTGATGGCAGCGAGGTGGTTAGACAGGCTTTTCTTGAGGAGATGCTTTCTAATCTGAGTGGGAATTAACCAAGCAAGGAGAGGTGAGAAGAAGATTCCAGCAAAGGGAAAAACCTATGAGATGGGGTGGGGGATGGAAGGAGGACAAGGAAAGTAGTGCAGGGACCAGAAGGAGGAAGATTAGCAAGAGCCAAATTTAATCTTATCAACAATAAAGTAAGGTGGGTTTTATCTTCTCTATTTTGCAACTGAGTAAATTAGGGTTTAAAATACTATGAGAAAGTAAAGGAGTATGTTTGGGAGGGTGATTAAAAGATGTGCAAAACCAGCAGGTAAAATGGAATTAAATCATCTTTGAAAATATTTTTCAAATGAGCAAAGAAATGAGGTGGAGGTTTCAGGCCTATGGCAGGACTCTGTTAGGATCACGGGTTCCTTACTGACCATCTTCTCCCAGGGATCAGCAATTTTGCTATTACCCATAATTACAACGGTTTAATGTAGCATATCAAAGGGCATAGAAAATACAGTCTAAGCCTAACTGCCTCCAATATCTATATTCTTTTCTTTTTTATCAAAATATTATTTTATTTTCAATAATAAGATTGTTTTTGGAGCTTCTGGGGAAGTTGGGTGCTTGGCAACATGTTTCTTATGAAGAAAATCATCTTAGGTCCATGGGCTTGGTTGCAACACTTTGTTAAGAGCTCAGGAAACTGGTTTTCCAAGAAACTTAAACTCCAAACCTGAAATGCCATGTTTCACTAGCTTTATTTTAAAAGTTTGAGAAATAATAGTTTCAAGTATGGCTATATTTTCACATATTTCTAGGTGAATATTTTCCAACAGACAAATTTCTAGGTTAATGAAACACATGGCTTTTACTTTTTTTTGTTCATGGTACAAAGGATGGAACCCAGGACCTCACATATGCTAGACAATTGCTCTACCACTGAGCCATACCTTCTGCCCTCCACTTAGTTTAAAAACTGTGTTGTAAGAAGGTAAATGCTGGGGGCCAGGCATATAGCTCAGCAGCAGAAGCGCCTGCTTGGCAAGCGTGTATCAAAAAAGAAAAGAAGGTAAATGCTAATTTTCTAAGGCAAAAAATATGGGACTTACATTTAGTATACGCAGAGAATTCTGCTAGTCTCACGGTTTTCTGCACTTAGGGCAAATACAATTGTAAACAGTGAGTGTTGCAAGATGGTGGCTTTTACTGGCATTTCCAAATGGTGTCAAACAGCAAAGAAAGTGTTCAGTGTATATGGAAATTCCGCAGACGCCTGGTGCACTCACCTAGTGTTTCTCTCTAACCATGGGGCAGTTTGTGAACAGCATATTGTGTTATGAGAAGCTTGTTTTCTCACTTAATGAAGAAAAACAAATTATGTATAATTTCTGGCACACGTTCACTTGGGGACTGACTCTTACTGTGAGAGTGCTACTGAAAGGGAAAGCCATTGGCCTAGGAAACTTTTTACAGCTTCATGGAAGCATCAGATTGAGAGATGCCTGTGTGCCTATTATCTAAGACAGAGATTGAATGTAAAAAATTTATTTTCTATATCCCCAGGGGCTGGGAATACAGCTCAGTGGTACAGCAGTTTTCTAAATTTCCTAACTTGTGTGGGGAACTGGGTTTGATTCTCAGCACAGAAAGAAAGAAAGAAAGAAAGAAAGAAAGAAAGAAAGAAAGAAAGAAAGAGAAAGAAAGAAAAGAAAGAGAGAGAAGAAAGAAGAAAGAGAAAGAAAGAAGAAAGAAAGAAAGAAAGAAAGAAAGAAAGAAAGAAAGAAAGAAAGAAAGAAAGAGCAGTATTTTCTATTTTAAAATGTTTTCCCTTTTTTGTTTTACCAGAGTAATATTGGATTACTGTGGAAAAATTGGAAAACACAGAAAATTACAAAGAAAAAAACATAACCATCTGTATTAAGTCTAACCTTGGAATCATCACTGTGACTATGTTCTTCTAATCTCTCCTTCATCTGTGTGCATATTCACATCCATAATAGTTTTATAATATACATATTATTTTAGAAAGTATTTTCCACTCACTGGTTTTATGAATATTTCTCATATAAATGAATATTTTATGATAAGACTTTTTACAACTGCATAGTACTGTCACTAATGATGAACCTTAATTCACTCGGTTTCCTATTATTGAACATTTACATATCTCTAATCATTTACCATCACTATTAGATTAATTTTAGTCAACAAGGCTTCCATGGAAATGCATCCTCTTGTCTCTTTAGAATAAATTCCCAGGAGCAGAATTACTGAATCACAGTTGGCTCTATGTAATTTAAGCCTTCTGCTACAAGGCTCATACTTCTGTCATTTAGACTTCCCAAAACCATTTGGACTCCCCAAAGTAATAATTTACACTTAACTACACTAAATCTACCAACTTTTGAAAAAGAAAACAACAAATTCTGTATTCAATATTCTTTTAAATTTTTACATTTGTTTTTTGTTTTGTTTTGGTTTTTTGAGACAGGATCTCTCTGTGAGCCGGCCTTGAGCTCACTGTGCAGCCCAGCCTGGCCTTGAACACATGGTGATCCTCCTGTCCCAGCCTCCCAAGTTCTGGGATTACAAGTGTGAACCATCACACCCACCACACTTTTTTCAATATTTGAGATTTTTCCATCTTATTTCTTAGCTTCCTTCTACCCCTCCCACAGCTCTGTGCAAATCTGCTTGACAAGTAAAACTTCTTTGTATGTAAGATTTACATGATTGAGTAATTTACACATGCATTTTGAAATAAGTACCACAATCCAGTTAACACTCTTTGCCTCACAGTACTGTATGTGTCTGTGTGTGTGATGAGACAATTTATAATCTACTGTCTTAGCAAAGTTCAAGTATACAACACAATTTATGAACTATAGTCTTTATGACATTCATTAGATCCCCAAAACATATTTCTCTTATAGCTTACACATTCCCTCTAACCCTAGGCCCTGACAAATACCATTCTCTTCTTTTTTTTTTCTTGTGGCAACGGAGATTGAACTCACGATTTCGTGCTTGCCAGGCAGGTGCTTAGGCCACTGAGCTAGATCCCCGGCCCTTGTCTTTTTGAGACAGGGTCTCACTATGCCGTTCAGGTTGGCCTTGAGCTCACTTTGTAGCCCAGGCTGGTCTTGAACTCGCAACAATCCTCCTGTCTCAACCTTCCGAGTGCTGGGATTACAGGCGTGAGCTACCAAGCCCAGTCACCATTCTCTTCTCTGCTTCTATAATTTCAACATTTTTGGATTCTTTATATAAGCAAGATTGTATAATATTTGTGTTTCTGTGCCTGTAGTATTTCACCCAAAATAATGCTCTCCAGATTCACTTATGTTGCCACAGATAGCAGGATTACCTTCTTTTTTGAGGTTAAATAATACTCCATTGTATATATGTACCACATTTTTTTTATCCATTCAACTGAAAATGGACACATCTTGGTTCTTGTGAATAATGTTGCAATGAACATTGATGTGCATATATCTGTTTAATATTATTGATTATGTTTTCTTTGAATATAGATCCAGAAGTGGGATTACTGGATCATATGGTAATTCTATTTACAATTTTTTAAAGGAAATTTCTTACTGTTTTCCATAATGGCCATGCCAAAGTACATTTTCATCAGTAGTATCCAAGAGTTCCTTTTTTTCCACACCTTGCCAATACTAGCTATTTCTCATCTTTTTGAGAATGGACATGATAACAGGCAAGAAGCAATATCTCACTGTGATTTAGATTTGTATTTTCTTAATGATTAGTGTTGTTGAGTACCTTGCGATACCTATTGATCATTCACGTCTTTTCCGAAAAATATCTATTCAGTTCTTTGCCCATTTTAAAAATTAGATTATTTGTTTTTGTTTTTGCTATTGACTTGCATAACTCTATTCCTACTATAATATTTTTTTATTTTCATCCCTTTGCTAACTATAGACTTAATTCATTTTTCTTTTATCTAATTCCTTAAAGTGCAAAGGTTTGAGAGATTTTTTTATGTAAACATTTATTTCTGTAAACATTCCCTGTTAATAACTGCTTTGCTGCCAGAGATGGTAATTCCAGCACTCAGGAGACTGAGGTGAGAAGATTTCCATGAGTTAGAGGACAGTCTGGGGTACACAATGAGTTCAAGGCCAGCATTAACTGCATAGCGAGACCCTGCAAAAAAAAAAAAAAAAACAAACAAACAAAAAAAAAAACCTGCCTCGCTGTGTAAGTTTTGGTACGTTCTATCTTCATTTTGATTTGTGTCTATATACTTTTGAGGTAGGGTACTGTGTAATGAAACCTGAGTATTATACATGTGAACCCCACACTCTACCACTAAGCTACATCCTCAGTTCTCAAGATGATCTTTAAATTTTGCTTCTAATTTCTTCGTTGACCCATTTGTTGTTTAGGACTGTGTTGTTTAACTTTCATGTGTTCATTAATTTTCAAATTTTTTTCCTGTTACTGATTTCCAGTTTCACACTGTTGTGGTTGGGAAAGATGCTTGATATTATTTCACTCTCCTTAGATTGGCTGAATTCTTTACGGTAAAATATATGATCTATCCTGGAAAATGTTTTGTGTGCATTTGGTAAGAATATGTATTCTGTTGCTCTTGGACTGTTCTGTATATGTCTGTTAATCCATTTGATCTATAGTTTTATTCAAGTCTGTTGTTTCTTCATTGATTTTTCTTTCTGGGTAACCTATACACTGTTGAAAGTGGTATATTCAAGTTTCCTACTATATTGTATTACTATATTATTGTCTCTATTCCCTCCCCTTCTGTTAGTGTTTGCTTTATACAGTATATTTAATTACTCCAGTGTTAGTGAGTGTATGTTCAAAATTATTATATCCTCTTTGCCATTATATACTGACCTTGTCTCACATATCAGATTCTTACTGAAAGCCTATTTTGTTTGATATAAGCATAACTATCTATGCTTTCTTTTAAATTAACATTTGCACACAATATCTTTTATCATCCTTTCAGCCTTTGTGTGATCTTAAAATCAAAATTACTCTCTATAGGTAGCATATTGATCTTATTGATTGATCTTATTCTTTAATTCATTTAGTCATGCTGCCTTTTAATTGCAAAATGTAATCCATTTATATTTAAATTAATTGTTAATAGATAATAACCCACTTTTTTATTTTGTTGATTGGTCTCTAACTAGTTTGTAGTTTCTTTGTTGCTTTCTTTGTTTTTCTTTCTTTGTGATTTGATTTTTTTGTGTGTGTAGTGTTATACTTTAATTCCTTTTGCTTCTTATGTGTATGTAGTGTTTACTGAAGTTTTCCTTTGAGGCAAATATGAAGCTTACATACCTTCAACTGCATATCAAAATTCTACATTTTAGTTCCCCTTATGTTTTATAATATTGATGTCATACTTTACTCTTTTTGTATTGTATATCATATAGCTATTTTTAATATTTTGGTCTCAACTTTTATACAAGAGTCCAAAGTGATTTATATAACCTGTAACAGTATTAGAGCATTCTCAACTTGACTGTACACTGATTTTTCACCAGTGAGCTTTGTGCTTTCATAAGCTTTCACATTATTACTTAGTATTCTTTCATTCCAAATTTGAAGGACTGTCATTGGCATATCTTATAAAGCAAGTCTAGGGCTGATGAACTCCCTTATCTTTTGCTTGTCTGAGAATGTCTTTAGATGTTCTTCATTTCTAAACTCCTGTTTTGCTAGATATACCATATTTCCCTGAAAATAAGACTGTGTCTTATGTTAAGCTTTGCTCTCAAAGATGCAAAAATGATGACCATTAAGAATGATGGTCTGCACAGAAGTGATGAAAAACCGCAGGCACCAAAATTTAGAAAGCATTTCACTTTACACGAGTGCATTCAGTTTGTATGCCGCAACAAACGACATATTGAATTATGAAGATCTGTATTAGACTCAACCACACCCATTCATTATCAAGTGTGCACATTATTCACGGGTTGTGTCCATACTCTGGACAGGTCATTTGACAATAAATCTCAAGTTCACCTATTTATATAGGCATTTACTGCTCATCCAAAGGCACCCACTTGGATAGTTACAAATATTTAATTATAATTTACATTATTATTTTAAGAATTAATGTCAATAATATTTATTCATATTTAATACATTAATGTGATTATTTTATAATTCAGTACATCTGTTGTGTGTGGCAGTGGATGTATTAAATATGTCTCTTTGTGACAGGCTGATTTACGATCCATAGTGGGGACCAAGATCAGTGGAGTTATTATCTGAGTCACTAGTGTGCAGGACTTGTCCAGGCATCTCTAATACATATTACCATTGAGTTCCCTCAAAAATTATTTAGAGGGATGGTCACTCCCTGAGGATGAGGAGTTAGAGTAGATTACAAGTGAGCTGAAAGAATGTGGTATGTTATTGAGAACTTCACAGCATCAAATGATGCTAGTGGTAGGACCAAGGTCAAATAGGGTTGTGGCTGAATCCACAGAGGATGAGGCTGTTTCTAGATCTGTCACAGAACAGTGAGCCTGCCACCTGCCTTAAAAATGGCCCTCTTCAGTTTTGGCTTTTACTAGGGTTTTCCCACCTGCTGCTTGATCACAAAGCTTCCACAAAGGCACTTTTGTCCATCAATGGTTGTCAAATTATTGTTGCTATGGAAGAATATGAGGGAATACTTCCTATGTTACCATCTTACTGATGCCATTCCCCTTAAACTTTTTCCTCTTAACTTAGCATTCAACACTGCTCTCAGCAAAGAAATACTCAGGTACCAATAACTAACGAGATAAGGTATACTCAATATTTTAATAGGGAGTGGAACCAAAGGAATACATTTCTTCTTACAGAGTTTTGCTTTATTATCAAGCTAACAATGAAAGTTATTGTGAAGTGGACAAAGATTTTTAAGACCTCAGAGCTAGTAAAATAGAGGCCATCTGTCCCTCTTACTCTTGATGCTGCTCTTTGCCAATTCTTCTTTTGTGGAGTGATGGTGGAAAACAAGTATTCACAGGCTATTCTTTCTCTACCCAACTGCTCAGGAAAATCTTGGCATTTCTTACTATCTCCTCATGCTCTGGCTCATGATTATGAATTCAACAGAGTGCACCATGCAGAGAAGTCTGAAAAGGGTATGAAAGGACAGAAGATAGTGGATCTGCTAGTAAGAGAAAAAAATAGGTAGCAGGGAAGGCCAAAAGGGAGAAAAAAACTCTGGAGTGAATTTCAGAGACAGTTTTGAGGAAAATTCAAGAAGAGGAAAGTTTGAAGTGCTGATTAGAATTGTAGAAGTTGGCACAGTGGAGTTCTTTTTAAAGGAAGTTTTGTTGTACACTATCCAGGTAATGTCTTTTGATATTTTCCACTGGACTAATATTTCTTTTACTGTGACATTGCCAAAACCTGAACCACAAGACATTTGAGGTTTATGAGTTAAAACAGGACCATGTCTCTGGATAAAAAAATTATTTTCTATTTACATAAGAAATGATTTTTCCTTCCTTCCTTCCTTCCTTCCTTCCTTCCTTCCTTCCTTCCTTCCTTCCTTTTTCTGTAGTTGGGATTAAACCAGAATCTCAAATATGCTAGTAAAATCCTCTATTACTGAGCTACACACCCAGTCCAAGAGATAATTACTATATGTGTATTTATATTTAGTTGTTAATTTTAATTGTTCACATAAAGCCTGATCAAAAATGTAATTTAAAGAGACACAACCTTGAAATAAAAAATATGGACTGTCTTTGAGCTGAGCTATCTCACTGACATATTTTGGAAGAGTTAGTTGATGAGTATGTTCCAAAATCAGGTCAACTCAGTTCAGCATTATCAAATGCCTAGGATGACTTAGACACTATGACTGACATTTAGAGAAATAAATGCAATTGATATATTGATACAGCATAACAAGTAGATATAATCAAAGAAAAATTATTTTTATCTCCCTCTGACCTTTTAAAGTGCATGTAATAGGGAAATGCATGATGAAATTTCTGAAGCCTCTCATGAAAATTTGGTTTCCCCTTGAGCTGCCTAATATCATTTTAGATCCTCGTTTCCTGAAAGTTCACTTCACACATGACTTACACTTCAAATCTCCTCTCCCGAGCATTCCTATTGGTGAGGATTCAACATGGTTCTAGGATATTTGATCTTCTGAGAAAACATATGTTCCCTGCCTCAATAAAAGAGTAGTGACTTCCCAAGGCAGGTTTCTGTTCTCTCTCTCTCTCTCTCTCTCTCACTCTCTCTCTCTCTCTCTCTGTCTCTCTGTCTCTCTCTTTCTCTCTCTGTCTCTCTGTGTGTGTGTGCTGTGTGCTGGTTCTGGACTATATTGCATTTCTCAAGAATGATTTGCATTCTAATCAATGATGTCTCCCAGCTCACCCTAGCAGGGAACATATGATTCCCTCAAGTTAAACTATTTGTGTGTTGGAGAGGGAGAGGATGAGATTCTTATGGCATAGAATATTTTTTCTTCAAAGAAATATCTTCACAAATCTCTTCCTACTCTCAGCCCTTTTTGTATACTTTGTCTGAGTGAGGTGGCTAAGAATTATGCAAATGATTGTCAAAGTTTCCCTTTTTATACTTTGCATAAGGCTCATTTTGGTGTGTAGCATCTATTATGTCTTGAAACCTCAGTTATAACTTTAAATTTAACATCTTATTACACAAAAGTAAAAAGATATGGTCCCTGTTCTGAAAAACTTAGATGAGGTTAAAGGAGACACATATGTGTTAACAGATCATTTTTATACAAAGTGACAAATGACATGATAGAAACATGTGCTGGATACAATGAGGCTACAGAGGCAGTTTCTGATACAATTTTCCTTCAAAAATTGTCTAGAAGGGAGGGTCACATACTAAAGAAGGAGGAGTCTGTAGCTTCCAAATGAGCAGGGAAGATGTGACATGCTACTGAGAACTTGTTGCTTCAGAACAAATGCTGATTTGTCCACTGGTTACTCAAGTACCTGAAATAAAAACTGAATTACAGACTTTTGTTAATACTGTTTAATTCTTTAAAGTGGATAAGAAAAGTCTCCCATTTTAAAAGTTTGAAAAGAGGCCCAGAAATCTGAGCAGCCAAATGTAAAAATAGTAATCCAGTCTGAATCTGCACCAAGGAACTCTAGAACAGGGTCAGTTGTGGGGCATTGATAATTCAGATGTGCCTCACTACAGTGCCTTTGAGGACATCTGGAAGTAAAGCGAAGAGGCCTCATCACTACACCTACCTTTTCATTTCCTACACTCTACCTCCTATCAAGTCTTTCTTTTCCTTTGCAATAAATAACTTGCTTCACTTTCCTAGCCCCAACGCCAACACAAAGAACATCATAATAAATTTGGAAAGAAAATACTGACAAATCTAAAAATGTGCCTGTTTGTCTGACACTAGCAAGGGTGAGAAAAAGAAAACCATGACTAGTTAAGGCCTTCACTGATCTATTCTCTAGAATCCTAAAGAAGTTTCTTTGTCTATCCAAATAGGTACGATCCATTTTATATGGAGAGAAGATGACTCCTTGAGGGAGCCCAGTCACGCTATGGCTATGTGCTCCAGATTTAACAAGCTTGTTCTCATTTCATTTATTTTAACTATTGTCCATTCAAGGCATTGAAAATAGCCTAGAAATTCAAATAGTTATGAATCTAAACTGTGCTTTTCAGACAGCTCACACGTAGAAGTAGCACTCATGACCATTGCTGAATCATATTTTCAATTCTTTGAAAAAAATTGTCTTATAACCAGGGACCACATTTCAGAGAAGTGCAGACTATATCACTGACTAAGATATCCCTAACCTAGGTAGATTTGGATTCTGATGGCAGTCCATGGAAACTTTCTCTGGAAGACTATGGTTGACTTCCATAAGGTAGTAGAAAACCTACCTGGATGGAAAAAGGCCAATATCCTTAGTCATTCCTGCTTCTTTCCTTCCCAGGCCCTGGTCTATGCTGCTACAATTCCACTAGTATTCCCTGGAGTTTTTTTGTTTGTTTGTTTGTTTGTTTGTTTTGTTTGTGTTTTTAGTTCCAAGGAAACATGAAAAGTTATTTCTCTGTTTGGTTAGTGTAAGATTCGCCTAGAAGGAGAGAGGAAAAAAAGCTAATAAACATCATAAATATAAAACCAACAAAGCTACCTTTTCAATCTAACTTCTGAAGTTTTAAGTCCAGATTTGACTTAGCTGGAACAGTCTTTAGGATCCCAGTAAGAGTTCATTTTCTCATGTGAGTTAGTGAGGAACAAAGCTAATGGTTTCTCAAGGGGAAACTGGGGAAGCATTTCTTCCATCCTTAGCTGAATTTTCAGTTCCTAACAGAATCTGTGTTTTAGTGTCCTGAATGAAACCTTTCTCCTCTAACTTTACTCACCAACCTTTGACCTTGAAACACTGTACATTTTATACCCAGTCATCCTGGTTCCTGTCACTGACTTTAGCCTCTTGGCACCAGGAAAGAAAACTGACATTTTTAGTGTGTTTGCTGCCTGCCAGGCACTATCCTACACACACTACATACCTCATGAGGAAAGGTACCCAGTAAAGAAGGTAGTTTCCTTCCTGGACCTTAAATATCTCTCCTTTAACCTCAGAAACAATGTTACAAGCCTGAAAAATATGGTACCCATGCCCACTAAAGCTCCCATCAGCTAACGTGCAATTCGAAGTATGTGAGAACCTGAACTATAAAACAAATATACCAAATATAAAAGCTAAAATATTTTAAAATAACTTAAAGCTTTTCTGATTTCTAGGTAAGTTCCTTGAACGTTACATTTTATTTCTGACTCCTTTCTATGCAAGTGTTGGTCAGGGGTGAGGAAGACAGATGCCATCCCTGCTGATGCCATTTCAGGAAGGACACTCTTAGGCAACCTGCCGCCTTGGCTTCTGGTGACCAAATGCTGGTCCAAGAAATGCTTGCTCCACTCCACTTCTTAAAGTTTCCAGTATTCAATAACTTGGACCTCTGGATGACAAGTTTTCTGTGACTTACCTCTCAAATTTATTCAGTCTATCCAAAAAGACTCTTTGACTGAACATTAGGAATTTTTCTTACATTTGTTGAAGGTATAAATGAGACCTCTCAAACTTTTTTGCAGCATCCAGTAATCTCTCTGATGGACATGAAGGCGCAGTGGCGGGTAATATGTTCTCTTTATTTTGTATTGATGTCTCTAATACAATATCTGCTAGGTATTATAGATACACTTCATATCTCATATTTCCTTTTCTCAGCACTTTGAAAACTTAATTTCATCATTTTCTGACTTTCTTTGACACTTTGGAAAGTAAACTGTTAGTCTAATTGTCATTCCTTTCCAGGTAATCTATTTATTCCCCCACCATGTTTATTATCCTTTTTGGTCATCATCTTTTTCAGTTTCACTAGAAACTGCTGCTATCATTTTCATTTCATTTTTCCTACTTGAGATTCATTGAGCTTCCTAATCCTGAAGGTCTAGATCTTCCAAAAATGCTAGAAAATATCCATTTTTTTTCTCTTTGAAAATTGTGTCTCTCATTCTCTATTCTCTGTTTATGGACCTCTGATTACATGTAAATTAAAATTTCTTACTTTGGTCTTCATGTCTTACATGCTCTTCACACTTTTAATCTCTTTCCCCTGTATTGTGTCATGTGTGATTTTTTTCATCTCTTACTTCTGCTTAATTAGTTCTCTCTTCCAGATATATCCAATCTACTATTTAACCTGTCTGGCGAGCTTTTAATTTCAGTTATTTATTATTCATTTCTAGATCTCCTGTTTGGTTCTTTTTTAAATTCACTTAGCCAAGGCTTTTTGTTCCTTTTGTGAGGAACTTTCTATTTCCTTACTTATGGCTCATTTTGTATTTTGGATCTAATAGTTTCAATAACTATAGTCTTTTACTTTTCAAATCTGACCCTTGTTTGTATCAATTCCTGCTCAAGGTAGCTTTTCACTTGTGTATTTATGTTTTTATCTGAGCTCTTATTTTTGAGAAATTGTCAGGTGAAATTCTTTGAGGTCTGGGCTAAAGGTACATTTCTTCAGAGAACATCTGCTTTTGTTTCTACTAAGCATTGAGCTTTACCAAGGACAGGTAAAAGTTAATCCTTGGTTTAGGGTTCTTTGGGACAGGAGGCATTGTGGATGCATGTCTCAAACCTGTATAATTAACTACGTTGTAGATACATCATCTCCAGTAGTGTGTTTTTTCTTCATCAAAAAACAAGATCAAATGGGTCATTGCCTTTTGCGGGTAGTGGCCATAACTGATGTGAGTCACTAATCAAGGGCCCCCTAAGCTTTGTTCCTGATACTCTGCATGACCAAAATAGAAGCTTTGGATTTTTGGAATACATTCATTGTCCCTGGGTTCAGCATTTCCTATCAGGCTTGGATTTATGATTTTGCTTCATTTTTACACCCTACAATTCTCCCTTATTTTTCCTGCCGGTAAAACCAAGTACTCAATGGTATTTGTATGAGCCTTTGTTTGGTTTGGTTTGTATTCAGCACATAAAGATTTTTTAGTAAGTTTTTTTTTTAAGGATATTTAGTATGTGACAGTTGGAAACATACTTCATCATTCCCTAGAAAATTCCTTTTTCTTTTATAGGGGCACCTCTATTTGGTACTTCATTTGTGAAAAGAAATGACCAAGAGGACTCAACAGCAAATCATCAAACACAGCTGTTGTCAATTAATTCATCTCCAGTTTCCACAGTCAAGCAGTCAAGCGGGTCTTCTCTTATTTTCAACATCCAGGGCATTTCATTAATTTATAGCATCAGCAAGATTTCATATTCCACAACATTTTATAAGACTAGTTTCCTTTAGAGAGAAAGATGATAATTTCTCTCATAAGGAGATTACAAAAGTTAAGAATGTGTTAGTTTCCTGTAGTAGCACATTATTAATATTTATTTATGCAATATGTTTTAGATTCTATGTGCTAGACAGTCTGAGTGAAGCAGTCTGTAAGGTAGAGCATTTATCCAGCAAACATTAAGCTCCTATCATGTTCAAGAATCTGAAAAACAGCAGGAAAGACATCATAGAGACAAGACATAGCCTGGCACATTTAGGGACCCAGGATAGTCTAGAAAGGATGGGGAATGGAGTTAAGGAGCCAGAAATGGAGAGATAAATGGCATAAAATAGTCACAAATTTATGTAAGCTGTTCTTGAATTTATATGTATTCACAATTTTCAAATTTTTAGGATTAATATACATTCTTCACTTTATAGGCTTTTGTCTTATCAAAAAGCTTTTGTACAGCAAGAGAAACCACCAACGGAGTGAAGAATAACCCACAGTGTGGCAAAAAATTTTTGACAGTTGTTTTTCAAAGGACTACTATCTACAATATATAAAGAACTTAGAAAAATCAGACTCCCCCCAAATTCAAAGATTCAGTCCAAAAATGGGCATCTGAAATAAACACTTCTCAGATGAAGAAGTAGAAATGGCAAATAAATATATTAGGAAAACATCTTCAACATCACTGGTCATTCAAGAAATGCAAATTAAAACAACACTGAGATTCCACCTCACCCCAGAAAGAATGGCTATTACCAAGAAATCAAGCAATAACAAATGCTGGCAGGACTGTGGGGGAA
>RJWT010034173.1:0-13743 GCA_004365215.1 Cuniculus paca
ATAAATTTTCCTGCTTAAATATGATAATAATCATAGTGTTATCTATGTTTTAATTTTTTAATATTTATTAAATTTATTGGTGCAATTTAGATATACATAATGATCATATTCATCATAAGGTACTGGTACATGTGCATGATTTATCTTAGTTCCTCTTTTGTTTTTCTCCCATTCCCCTCTTCTTCCTTCAACCCCTCTTCCTTGCCTTATTTACAAAGTTTTGTTTCTATTATATCTTTTTTATTCCATTTTTTCTTTCCCTTCCTTCCCTTCTCCCCCTTTCCCTTGTTCCTCTTTCCTTTTGAACAATTTCTTCCTATTTCACAATATCTATTATAAACTTTGGTTCTTACTTATTCAGTTTCTTACACCAAAAAATGATATATTTACATGTATGGCCAATTTATTTCACTTAAGTGTATGGTCTCAAGGTACATCCTTTTAGGTATAAATGTCTCAAATTTATCCTTTATGACTGAGTAGTACTCCATTGTATGAAAAAAACTCTTTTTACCCCATTCATTGGTTGTTTGGCATTTGGATTTGTTCCAAGATTCAACTATTACAAAGTGTACTATTATAAATATGAGTATGTGTATATCATTGTGGCATAATGCTTTTATGATACCAAGAAGAGAAATAACTGGGTTGAATGGAACCTCTAGTTTAGTATTTTGAAGAATCTTCACGGTGATTTCCACAGTGGTTGCACCAGTCTATACATCCATCAGCAGTGGAGAAGAGTTCCTTTTTGCCAGCATTTGTTGTTGGTTAATTTCTTGATGCTAGCCATTCTTTCTGGAATGAGATGGAATCTCAGTGTTATTTTAATTAGAATCTTCTATGTTTTTAGTACAGTATTCAGTTTACTTGCTCTTCTTTTTGATCTATATCTAATTTTGAGAGTAGATACAGAAATCTTGACCTGAATCTTTTATCATTCTGTTAGATCCCAGAATTCTAATAATTTCTCTCAAAGTTGTCTGATTAACTCAATTGAAGTAGGAAAACTAAAATCATGGGAATGCAATTTTTAAAATATATGAGAAGATTAATATATGGAAATCTATATAGCTTAAGCATGAAATATTTAAGCATTCACCTCTCTCTAGCCTCTATTTCAATAATTTTGAAAGTAAGTTCACCCTGATCATTAATATGCTTCAGGGAGAAAATGTCATGATTTTATACTATTGAATTTTTTTAACATGAAAAACAAAGTCTGCCTTTTAGACTGAATTAAAGTCCTAAATAATTCATGATCCTCTAATATGAATATATTATCATGTAAGTTGTTGTTGCTTTGTGGTGAGCACAATATAATTACCTCTTTTCTCTGAGTTTGACCAATTGAATTACTTTACAGTTATGTGACATTTTGTGATATAAGCAAAGGCTTGACACATTTTTTATGGTTCAGATCTAAAATGTCCTTCTGAAGTCTCATATATTCATAGGAAGGGCTTGTGGAAGGTGATTGGACCATGGGGTACTCTGCTTATCAGTGGACTATTTTATTGATCTGTTCTTAGTTAATAGTGTTATTGGGGGTGCCAGTTGGAAGAGGTAAGTCAGTGAGGGTGTGTTCTTATTCCAAGCTCCTCTCTTTTTCCAACCACCTAACTGCCACGGGTTGAACAGGTTTGCTCAGCCATGCCCTTCTATGATGCCAGTTCTGCCTGGGAGCTAACCAAACATACATTGAAACCTCTGAAATTCTTAGTTGCAGAAGTCAAAGATTTTGTGCCAGTTGTGGGAAGGTAATTAATACAGTGTTTGTATATTTGGGGTTGACTCCTTGAATTTGGTCTCAGTCATAATAATATCATGATTCAGATAGGTTTAGTCTATGGAGAATGAGAGACATACTATGAAGACCACAAAACTGAAGTTTGGAGCCAGTCTCGATCCATTGTGTTACAGATAACTCATGTTACACAGATGACAAAATAATTCTGTATTGTAAGCAGCCAAGTTTTTGAAAGGCTGGTTATGCAGTAGTCCTGACAATTCCTGCCATAGAATGCAGCTACAACAAAAACTTGAAACTGATGGCAGTGGTTTTAGAATTAGACAACTGTTAGCATGGAAACTATTATATAAGGTTAGAAAAATGGTGAATAAATGTATAGGAATAGGAGAAATGCTCATCTATGGTAGGGTTAAATGTTTGGAAAAAATGTAATTCATAATAATGGGGAGACACAAAAATATATATAATGAACATTTCATGATGATTGAGGAGACTGTGAGATTGACTACTGAAATGCTGAGATGACTCCTGCAAGTGCATTTGATAAAATTCTGCAAGATAGGAGGAAATTTTCCAGAGTAAAAACAGAATTGAGATAAATATGAAGACTGTAGAAATGCTCACATTTGCAAAATTGTAAAGTTAAATTGTTTTTATCAATTTGAAATATATGGTTATTAATATTTGGCTTTAGAGGAAAGAATGATTGGCACGTCAATAAGCTATGACTCTAGAATATAAGAAAGTCTGTCCATGGTACTATTTTTAATAACTCAGAAAGGATTCAATGAACACTTTATAGGTCTTCTCAGCAAGAAAAATTGAGGAGCTCCCACAAAGATTAAGTTTGTGATGTTCTAGCATTCTATTTAGGGAACCTCTAATAGTAATTAAAATGAGAGCTGCATCTTAGAAATTCTTGTGGTGGCTCTTGGAATAATATTGACTAGGATGAAATGCACAGAAACTTACAGCTTTTGAGAGAATTGTATTGTCCAAATCGAGTTTGAAGTAAAAAAGACCAAAAGCGTTCAAGATGTAAAAGAACCTTTGAGCTTCTTGGTTTTCCCAAATGCAAAGCACATTCAATGTCTTCCTGTGTTTTTTTTTTTCTTTCTGGAGTGACCATAGAAATTTTTAGGAAAAGAAAGACTAGATGACAGAGAGGAGATGTGAGGAGTGATTAAAGAAGAAACCACTCCCAGAAGACAAACATAATCAAAGATGAATGCAGCATCAAAGCACATTGGGTGCTCTTGGCAGCATATGTGAAGAAGGAATTTCTAGCTACCATTTACCAACATGGGCATTTCATTATAACCATTTTTTTTTTCAGAACTGGGGATTGAACTCACGACCTTGCGCTTGCCAGGCAGGCGCTTAGACCGCTGAGCTAGATCCTCAGCCCTGTTTTTGAGACAGGGTCTCACTATGCTGTTCAGGCTGGCCTTGAGCTCACTTTGTAGCCCAGGCTGGTCTCGAACTCACAATGATCTGCCTGTCTCAGCCTCCCGAGTGCTGGGATTACAGGCGTGAGCCACCACGCCCACCCGGCACCATTATAACCATTTTTGAATGAGAATGTTTATTATATTTTTCCACATCCTTTGTACTTTGGATTAGCTATCATCTTTTAATCAGGCTTTAGATTTGTGTTTCACTAGAATCAATAACTAGATATAATGTAAATCCTGTGATCTTAGACTTTGAGTCTGATACCATAATTTGAGGAAATTTGTGGGGATAAAGTATATTTTACCTATCAGTGATTCTAAACAACAAATTAACTGTTAAAGATTGACATAATCCTCAATTCTTAATTCTCTGGTTCATAAGAGTATATATTTACACTCTTCTCATGGTGTTAGCCCTATACTTCCCAGCTCTTATTTGGGAATTGATCACATGACTGATTTTGATCAAAAGTCATGTGACACCAGCAAAGATTTAAAATGCTCATTTGCACTTTAGATTGAATTCTTGTACTTCTCTCTTTCACATGAAGAATTTGATGGCAGGTTTGGGATGCAAGAAGGTTTAGAGAAACGTGGAAATGATCAAACAAGCCGAGCTTAAACAAGCACAGCCCAGAGCAATCAGGATATAATGGATATCAGTTGAACAACTGTGAAATAAATAATTATTTTTGTTTGAAAGTAAGTTTTGAGTTTTTAAAATTAGAATATGATTACATTCATAGCTAAATCATAAATGCTTATTTAGTTAAACTCATACTTTGATGAAGCTTTGGAAATGAAGAAAATGCAACTGCATTGCATGGAAAAGAGAAGGACACAAATAAAGGGAAAAAAGGGCTGAGTTTCTCTGCATAAGAAGTTAATATATATTTGTAAAGAAGATTAGCGAGAAAGAGATTAAAGTGTTCAAGAAAACGTGGGGAGTTACAAGAAAATTACCCTAAAATTAAACAACATCTGAATCTTCATTTTCCACATCCACACTATTTTCAAATTAAAATTGATTCCAGAACTCAAATAATGAATGTTTTCCTGGTGAGTTTACTGAGTGAAATGCACAATTATTTCTTTTGCCTAAAATAGCACTTAAATTTTTGAAATACAGTTTGCAAAATCAATTCCAGTGGGGACTCTCCATCATACAACTCAGTGTTCAGTGGAATAAATATCAGAGTTAGCTCAGTCAAAGTGCAAACCCCTCTAACAATGCTGACAGTCCAGTTACAAGAGAGGAACCTCAAACCAGTCAGAGACCTTCCCATTGAGTTGGAGGAGAATGAATTTTACTTCTTGCTTACTGAACTTCGAAAGCACATGTCTTGATATGGTTACTGGCAATCATTTTAATAATTTTCCTGAAGTAGTACTACTTCAGTTGAAATAATACAGTCTGCACACACCATAATAATACAATGAAAGCAGTTAGCAAAAACCTGTCAGCATTTGAGTACTTGGCTCCAGTTATCTTTAAGTTAGGGTTATGCCTCCTTGGCTTAGTTTATGTACGTGAACTTGCAAACCTTTTTTTGACTTATGCCAGTTCAGGTTTGTTACAGTTGCATTCACTGAAAGCTTGATAATTAATACGTAAGACTTCAAGGTAAGGAAAAACGCCTATAGTATTCCAAGGGGAAAAAAATTTAGTTCCTTTATCAGGAGATTAAAAAATGTTCTTAGAATTCCGGATGCTAATGATTACTTCCAAATCAACATAAGAGCAGGATCTATAATTTCCAAATTCTGGGTGAATAAGAAAAATTGATAAATAAAGTTTTTATACTAATTTAAAGTGTTTGGAACATATTAACACAAAATTTGACTTTCTTAAAACCAATTTCCCATTAAGGAAAAAATAGTGTGCTTTGCTGCAAGCATTCATTTAATTTTATATAAACATACTCTTTAAGGCCAAAGTAAATCTGATTAGTTTTCAATGTAAAAATAAAATATAAAACTGTTTTTGAATAATTTCTAAATAGAATCTGTCTCTAATTCTAATTTAGCAAAATGTATATGTTGATGAGTTCATCAGTATCAAATAGTTTGTTTTTTAACTAGACAGGGCATTGCTATGTAGCTCAGGCTCGCCTTGAACTCATGGCAATCCTCTCGCCTCAGCCTCTGGAGTGCTGTAATTACAAGCATGTGCTGCCAAGCCCAGTTTAAATAGTGATTTCGTGTGTGGTAAAATTTCAAATCCAGGAAAATCACAAAGCAGAACATCACATTCTGGAAACTTTGCAGCAAACAATTGAATTCTGTTTCACTCATGTTGGTTTGGTATGCATTTGGGCAAACTTTAGGTGTGTAGTTGGGTCTGTAATCTGAGTTATCTCATGAACAACACCGTAGCCTTAAGTGTGTGCCTCTGATCAGCATTAAAGAGGCAAAGAGGAAATGGCTTGTTTTGTTCTTTATTAGTAGATGTTTGCAGAAAATAAATTTACCCTGGGGAGTTGGCTTATATATGTAACACCTCTTAACTCTTTCAACTTCTCCTTCTCTTCTCCCACCCTCCCCCTACCTCCATCTCTTGGTTCACTCCCCATTTCCAAAATGGTATTTAAATATGCAGTGAATCATGAGCTACTAGAGCAAAGGAGAAGTTCTTAGGAGGGAATCCTAGAAGAAATAGTTAACTTAAATACTGAATCAAAATAAAGAACTTGGTAATAAAGTCACCACAATATTAAAGTGTTACCACAATATTAAAAAAAGTAAAACTCAATACCAAATATTATGTTATGATAAAATGAACATGTAAGGTATGTTTAAAGAAATAGCACATACCGAGAAAAGGTATACTATGTAAAAGTAACAGTATGAGGTCAATGGATTAGACCAAAATTCCAGCATTATTATAAAAGTCATGTAACAGGGTAGAGAAGAAGTGGTAATGAGAAAAACTTTCCCTCAAATTTTACAGAAGAAATTTAGTATCTCATGTTTCTTTTTTAAATTTGATGAAGTATTAAATAAGGACAGTAGTATATCACTTACATTAGAAAAATAAGTACATAATTGAGTAAAACGAGCAATATATTAGCTTTTCAAGTCTGTAAAGGGAAGTCTATAAAGTGTTTAAGGAAGAAAACAGATGACAAAATAGAATGTAATAACATGAAAATACAAAATAATTGCCAATCACTAAGTAAAAATAAACTACATTTATATGCATAGTTCAATACATTCACCTGTAAAAATGTACATTATTAACCAAAAACAAAACTGTAGATCAAAGATTAAAAATATACACAAGTAAATTGAGATATCGAACATAAAGGTACAAGTATAAACCAGGTAAGTGTTAGCACAATTAAAGCTTGATTCAAACATGATTCAAAGCATTAACACATTAAATGTAACAAAGAGAATTTTTGATAAAGACCATAATTAATAGTATACTGCTGTTGTTGAACTTTAATACACAAATGAATGTGAGACCAAAATACAAGATAGCAAGAAATCCAGTGAGAAACCAGCAAAATATTAACATTTTAACACTCAGTTCTCAGTTCATTATAAGACATGTAATAATATGAATAATGTTAATTATGTATAATTTCTGATAAACAGAATTACAATAACATTGAGTAATATTAACAAAATCCCATGATGTGTTATTTACAAGACCACAAGTCAAACTCTAACATTATGAAACAATTCAGATAAAACTTATGACCATATTGAAAGCAATTAGAAATACAACAGGAACAGAAACAAAAACAAAACTACCAACTATTTAAAGATACATTTTATCCTCCCAGTCATAGAGGAAATAATTACTGAGACTGTATAGAAAATAACAGTAGTAAAAGATTGTATATAAAAACCTTTGATATGAAATTTGTTGGTTCCTACAAAAGATTTTCATCATTATGTATGACATCATTAAAAAATGGAAATACAGAAATTAACTCAAGGAAAAACAAATAACAAACTAGGGATGACAAAAGAGGGAGACATGATGAAAGTGAATATTAGTAAAATAAATATGGAAGATAGGAAAGGTGGCAAAAAAAAAAAGAAATAAAATCCAACACTTAATTTAATGAATGGAAAACAAACAAAAACAGAGAAACATTTTGCAACATAATTTAAAACAAGTACTGAATTTAAACAGTTTTACAATTCCAGTTGTCCATATATAATACAACTGGGGAAACATCACCACAGACAAGAAAACAGGAACTGTCAAACAAATTCTATAAAACGATTGTATCAGTCATCTCCCAAATCTGAAAAAGCAACATACTGAAAAATAAAAATTAACATTGCTCAAGAATACTTAGAAAGAACACTTCACCACTGGCACACGAATTCTGCATTGTATTAAATGACAAATAAATGCAACCATATAGAAGTTTTAGAGCAATAATTTTTAATGGAAACAAATTTGCTAATTTTATTCTAGTATTAATAATAGATTTTTTAAAAATTGTATGATAATCTAAATATTTTATGCAAGGATACTTGACAGAAAATTACCTAAGTAAATGGTTCCTTGATACGAGAAATAGGATTAAATTAGAAAACATCCATTATTCTGGCAAATTGTATTAAACTAGATTTCCTTTTACATTTAAAACATGTATAAGGATCTATTATCAAAACTACTATCTAATAATACTTCCAGAGTTTCAGGCTGTACACACTAGAAAATTAAATACAAATAAAGACTAAGTAGAAAATTTTGCTTTATTATTTGCTATTATCAAGCTTTTACATCCTGGAAAATGAAGTCACTAAAAAGAATCTATGGGAAATATATAAATTAAATAATGTGGCTTTGTCAGAAAATTAGTATAAAAATTCTTTCATTTTTGTTACGACATTTAATGAAGGAAAAGACTCTAAAGTTATCATAAGAAAATATATAACACATTGCATGACATTTGAAATAACAAAAAAATGACCAATGAACTTTAAAAAAGACTTAAATAATTGTAAAACATACCATGTTCGTGGAGTGAATAAGCAAAATTCTCAATATTGCAAGTTATTCAGCCATTTCAAATTTATCTACAATTTCAAGGTAGATTTGCTCAAAAGATCAATGAGATTATTTTCCCTACAACTTGAAAAATGTTAACATTAAATTTTGTTTAAAAAGATTTTCAAACATTAAGAAATGAGAGACTACCTTTAAAAGAAGTAAAAATATTTAAATTGTATAAAATCATGTGTAATATATACTATTTTATAATACCATATAAAATATAAAATAAATTTGTATATACAAAGAAAATTTTCTTCCCTAGTCTGTGACAGCAGCATAATAAGACTTTTTCCAGTACCTATCCTTTACAGAAACTTCGTTTGGACAACTATTGACATTCAAAATATTTTTAGAAGAGTTAGGAATACAGAACTTGGATGTTATACAGACATAAGAAACAGAGTGGGTAAAAAAGTTAATGTCACATTACCACATCACTTCTCTCCAAGACCAGCCAGCAGAGCACAGGAAGAAGCATTCCACCTGAGGGAAAGGGAAGGAAGTGAAGTAAGTACCTCCCTTGAATAGGAGCTCCACAAAACTAGGGCCAAGCCAGCCTTAGAAGCCACAGGCTCTAGGCAGGCCCTGCAAACTTCGGGTCTGCCTCCTGCCACAATATCCATGCAGACTGTGTAGCAGGCCAGCACCTGAATTCTCAGTTTCTGGACCACCCAGGGGTAGGAAACACCTGTGGACACCAGCTCCAAGCCAATCCTCACAGTCTCTGTTATCAATTCCACTTCTGTGGTCATAGTGTTAATTTCCATTCCAATGCCAGACCAGAGTCTATTGGCCAGTTTTCAATTCCTGGTTCCTCCACATACATGCATACAACCCGAGACTCCTGTAAGCTTTGTAGCCATAGCCTTCAGGAATACCCCAAATCCAGGCCAATCCTTAGGACACCAGACTTCTGTTCCACCACAGTATCCAGGATTGCACCCGTAGATCTCATCAGTAGGCTGATTCCTGTAGCCTCAGGTTCCAAATGGGACCTGTAGGTCTACATTTCATCATCCCCAGGGTCCAGGCTTAGAAGACTAGACAATTCACATGTATGCAAAAGTAGGTCACATAAACATAAATAAGTATGGAAACATGATACCACAGACCTCAAAAAGGCATTAGTCACTGAACCTTTGAAGATTTACAAACAGAGAGAAACAGAACTTCTGTCTCTGCTCCTTCATCCCTGCCAAGGGAGGGAGCACCCTGTGGGCAAGCACTGCAGCAAAGAGAAACGGCAGATCCACTGATGCCCACTGGCCACCAACAAGAGGAGGCTTACTTCCTGGAAGCCAGCGGGAGAGGGACATGGACCCACATAAGCCCCGTGCACCCACAGGCCACCATTGCAGGCCTATATTTCCTTTGGGCAGCCAGCACCCACGAGGAGAATTAGACAAACACACCCCTGTGTGCCTGCCACCATCGTGGGAGTCCCAGGATAGGCATGCAGGCTGAGAGGAGCAGCCCCTGCACCACACACCCTTGGCCATTGGGAAAGCCCCAGTGTAGCTGCACAGGTCTGGAGAAACCCACTTCACACCCTGTTACCTCCCTGTAAATCTGGGGTCTGAGGAAACAAGATTCCTGTACCATTCCTCTACACCTTGGAGGGGCAGCCTTTGAGGGAAGTGCCTGGAACCCTGCAACCAGCTTGTTGGAAGGAACCCAGGAAAATGACAAGAGGAAGGAGCAAAAGGCAATCTCAGGCCTCCAGCCCACAGAGAACAAATCTGGGAGATACAGTCATGGAAGAAAATGGAAGTTGTACACCTGAAACCTCCAAGAGGATGAAAACAGAAATAAAGAAACAACTTCATGAGATGGTAAAAGTAATCAGATTAGGCATAGTAGCTGCAGCTCTGGCCTGGCATGACCTGAAGGCACCCAGAGTGAACTTCACCTAGTCATGGAGCTTGGGACCTTGCCAGAAGACTGGTAGGGACCTGAGCTCATTCCACCATCAGCCCAGGACATTCAGAGAGTCCCTGGGGTCCTGCATGGGCTCTGCACAGACACTGCCCAGCAACAGAGAAGCCATAGTGGCAGTCTTGGCTAGAGCTGAAGGCATGCACTGAGACTTTCACCTAGCTTTGGAGCCTCAACCATGCACATTGAATTCACCTGCCACAGTGGAATACAGGAAAATGACAAAATGAAAGAGTAAAATGCAATCTTACACTTCCAGTCCATCCCAAACGAGCCCAAGAGACATGGACATAGAAGAAAATATAAGCCACACACCTGAAACTTCTGAAATGATAGCAACTGAAGTAAAGAAACAATTCCATGAAACTGTAAAGGAACTGATATTGGAAATGATTTTCCAGGTAAAACAACAGATGATAAATATAATGAAAGAAATGCTAAACACATCTAAAGAAGATATAGTTGGAAAAACAGAGGAGCATTGCAAAGGGATGTAAACCTTGAATGAAGAATACAAGAAGCAATTAGAATGCATGAAACAGATTCAAAGAGATATCCAGGAAATCAAGAATACCATCAAAAGCTGACAAAGCCACCTCAAAGAATATGAAAATAGACTTTCAGACCTCGAAGATATGATTGAAGCTAGCAAGGAAGAAAGGAAACATCTTTTAAAAATAAGAAGGAATCAGGAAATAGCAATTCAGCAGTTACAAGATGTTGCAAAGAAAAATAATATAAGACAGATAGGTGTGAAGGAAAAAAAAGGAGAAAACACAAACCATATAAAGTCACTATTTAAAGAAGTCATAGTTCAAAATTTCCCAAACAAGGGAAAGGAAACTGACATACAAATACGTGAAGCATATAGAATTCCAACTAGCCATAACCAAAATAAATCAATACCCAGACATATAATTATCACCATTCCAGAAATTCAACATAAGAACAAAATATTAAAAGCTGTGAGAGAAAAGAAGCAAGTCACCTACAAAGGAAAGCCCATCAGAGTCACAGCAGACTTCTCAACACAAACAATGAAATCAAGAGAGCATGGAGTCAAGTATTTCAAGTCCTAAAGGAAAACAACTTCCAACCCAGACTGATGTACCCTGCAAAACTATCCTTCCAAATTGATGGAGAAATAAGATACTTCCATGACAAAGAGCAGCTGAAGAACTTCATGACTACCAAACCAACACTGCAAAGAATACTGAAAGATACTCTAGATAGACCTGAAAATAGCTATGACATCAAAAACATCAACAGAAGAAGAACACCAAGCAGGGCAAACAATTAAGTAGAGGGAAAAGGTAAAGAAACCACTGCAAAAAGATAATATGACTCAAACAAGCCAGTATATATAAGTTATAACTATGAATGTCAATGGCCTCAATTCACAAATCAAAAGGAACAGACTGGCAGAATGGATCAAGAAACAACATCCAACCATATGCTGTCTACAAGAAACCCATCTAACCCAAAAGGAAATTCATAGATTGAAAATCAAAGGATGGAAAACAATACTCCATGCAACAGGAACCCAGAAAAAAGCAGGGGTAGCTATTCTGTTTACAGATGATGTGACCTTCAAACAAATAATGGTCAAAAGAGATAAAGAAGGCCACTACATACTCGTTAGGGGAAAACTCCAAGAGGAAGAAATAACAATCTTAAATATATATGCACCAAATATGGGAGCACCCAACTACATAAAACAAATATTAATAGAAATGAAAAATCAATTAAGCAATAACACAATTATAACAGGAGACCTTAACACACCCTTGACTCAAAGAGACAGATCAACTAGACAGAAAATCAGCAAAGAAATAACAGAACTGAATCTAATCGGTGAACAAATGGACCTGGTAGATGTCTACAGAGTTTTCTACCCAACAACATCAGAGTATACATTCTTCTCAGCTTCACATGGTACATTCTCTAGAATAGACCATATACTAGCCCATAGAAAATGCTTAAGTAAATGCAAAGGAGTTGAAATTATCCCATGGATACTATCTGATCACAGTGCCATCAAACTGGAAATTAATGACAAAACAAATTGCAAAAATTCTGTAAACACATGGAAATTAAATAGTACATTCCTGAACAATCAGTGGGTCACAGAGGAAATTAAAGAAGCAATTAAACAATATCTACAAGCAAATGAAAATACATATACAACCTACTGGGACCTGTGGGATGCAATGAAGGGAATCCTCAGAGGGAAACTTGTTGCAGTGAATTCCCACATCAGGAAAATGGAATGAACACAAATAAACAATCTGATGTTACACCTGAAACATCTAGAAAAAGAAGAACAAGCCCAATCCAAAGCCAAAAGAAGGGAGGAAATTGTAAAGATCAGAGCAGAAATTAATGCAATTGAGACTAAGAAAACAATACAAAGAATCAACGAATCAAAGAGCTGGTTCTTTGAAAGAATAAATAAAATTGATAAGCTCCTAGCCAACCTTATTAAAAAAAAGGAAAGAGAAAACTCAAATCCATGCAATAAGGAATGAAAAGGGTGAAATCACTACAGACCCTGTGGAAATACAGAAGATCATCAATACCTATTTTGAAAATCTTTACTTTCATAGGTTTGATAACACTGAAGAAAGGGACAGATATCTGGAAACATATCAATTACCCAAACTAGATCAAGAAGATGTAAAACTACTGAATAACCCAATTTTGGTTAATGAAATTGAAAATATAATTAGAACCTTACCTACCAAGAAAAGTCTTGGTCCTGATGGATTCACAGTTGAATTCTACAAGAAATTCAAGGAAGACTTAATGCCAACACTTCTCAAAATCTTGAATGAAATTGAAAGGGAAGGAAGTCTCCCTAAATCATTCCTGGAAGCAAGTATTACCCTAATACCACAACCAGAGAAAGACCCAACCAAGAAAGAGAACTACAGGCCAATCTCCCCAATGAACATGGATGCAAAAATCCTCAATAAAATACTGGCAAACACAATGCAGCAAGTCGTCAAGAAGATTATACACCATGGCCAAGTGGGATTCACCCCAGGAATGCAAGGATGGTTCAACATACACAAATCAATAAATGTAATATACCATATCAATAGAGCCAAAGATAAGAACCACATGGTCATTTCAATAGACACAGGAAAAGCTTTTGATAAAGTCCAACACTCATTCATGTTAAGAACCCTGCAGAAAATTGGAATAGATGACCTTTACTTCAATCTGATAAAAGCCATCTATGATGAACCAATAGCCAGTATCACATTAAATGGTCAAAAACTGAAATCTTTCACTCTAAAATCAGAAACAAGACAAGTATGTCCACTATCACCACTTATATTCAGTATAGTGCTGGAAACATTAGCCAGAGCAATTAAAAATAGACAGATATAAAAGGAATAAGGATAGGAAAGGAAGAAGTTCAATTATCACTATTTGCCGATGACAAGACACTCTGCATATAAGACCTACAAAACTCCATAGAAAGACTTCTAGATGTCATAACCAAATTCAGTAATGTAGCTGGATACAAAATCAATACTCAGAAATCAATAGCATTCCTATACACCAACAAC
>RJWT010034174.1:0-13735 GCA_004365215.1 Cuniculus paca
ACTCAAACAAAACAAAATAATATAAAACTAGATAAAGCAAAAGAGTGACAGCATTACAGGCCTTCAAATCAGACAATAAGAATTCAACAATGGCTACTTTTATGTCCTTTGTTTTCTTTAAAAAAGCTGTTCATATCTTCTCGCATATTGCAATCAAATAGTTAGCTTGTTGATTTTTTAGTTTAAGATCAGTGTGTTCAATTATCAATTGATCTTGGAAGTTATAGAGTATCCCTGTAAACTGCTTCATATTCCAGTTATCAGGAAAACTCTGAAAATGTTTAGTAATATAAGCAGGATCAATATCAGGTATTATTGTATGTGACACCCCTAAATTGGTAAAAGTTGATACACAATGCTGTATGACATATTGACTTTGTTTACCTGAATGACAAGTAGCGTGGAAGGTATCTATAGAGGCACGAATGTATTTAAGTTTGTTAAAGGAGACTATCTGGTTAATGTTTATTTGGAATAACAGATTGGTTCTAATACTCTTGGGATTGCTACTCTGTTGAGGAATAGACCTAGGCAGGACATGACATCACAATTTGTCCAGCTTGTGTTATGGTAATTTTAAATTCCCTTAGTAGAGATTTAGAAATATGATGAAAAATTTATTAAATTTTTATTAAAAATGGAAACCAGATTTACAAGAGCATATGCATTATAACCATCTAATGACAATGAACTTGGGAGATTGGAATAGGTTCTAATATTCAGTAAAAAATGAAGCTGTTCTACCTAATAAAGCCCTTAGCAGTTTTAAAAATAGTGTTGTAATACTGTAGGCTTGAGCTGGCCCAATCGCAGTCATTCTTTTACTAATGTTAATAAAATCTTTAACTTTTCCTGTGTAGAAGTACCGATGGCCTTCATTACAAATTGATTTTCAGATTTGTTTTGTTTCAATAAGGGCACAACAAGCGGTGTTACAATGCCTCTCTGCCTATCATGGCTGACATAGGGGAGTGGCAGAGTATTCTGTGAAATGGATTGAGGGGAGCCTAAGCCTATCCAATCTGTGGAGTTGTGTCTAGTCAACCAAGCAGGCATCCATGATTGGCTGTTTACCATAGTGACATTAGTTCCCATATCCAACAACCCAGTAAAAGTTTTCCTTTTAATAGCACAAGTAGGTCTATGAGCTGAAATATCCTGGAGAAAATAAAGTTCCTTTCTTAAAGGTTCATTTCTATGAGGCTCACATGCGGGGTCAAAGGCATGAGTGGAAATTTTAGTGGAAGTTAAAATAGGCTCTTCTCTCCCGCAATAAATTAATGCAAATCTAATTCTGCACTCTGCTTGGTCCAATGGACCAGGGAAACAAGGAAAGCAGAGGAACTGTTGCTTGTGTGGTTTCGACTGGTTTTAACTGGTTTAACTGGGTCCTACTGACTGGTCTTTTATTTTTATTGTGGTCCTTTTTGGGGGCACATGGTTTGTTTCTCTGCAAGAGTGTGCCATTTTTATGAAATTTAGATTTACAATGTGTCTTCCAGTGTAAGCCTTTCATGCAATGCAGACACAGATAAGGCACAGCTTGAGTAATCAAAGGGACTGGCACCTTTAAAGGTACTGCACAGGGTTGGCTAGTGTGTCCTCAGTTGCCACAAGTAAAACATTTAACCAGATGGAATTCACTGTCGAGGTTTTGGGATATAGCCTGTGCCATAAGTTCTGAAGCATGTGTGGCCAGTCTAACATTTTGGCATGCACGAATGTAAACAGACAAATCTTTAGTGTAAACTACTGAGGCATTGGCATTCTCATATGCTAATTGGCAAGTGAGCATTTTAGCCACAGTTTTGTGAGAAACCTGCATAGTTAGTCTCTTGCAATAGTGCTACAAATTGGGTGTAAGTTTCTGTGAGACCCTGGAGTATCTGACTGAGTACAATACATTTTAGGTGTGCCTTCCTCTGGGATAGAAATCCACTCAGGGACATAGAAACTATTTATACTACATGGAAAGAAGAGGCAGGCAGGACTGGGCTTGAATCTTTAAATTAGCATAACTGCCCATGCCAGATAGCATTTCTTGAGTAATAGCTTTTAAGTTTTTATCCCTGCTATCTTGATTACATTGAGCTTATTCTGAAATGAGCAACTTTAAGTGTGATTTAAAATATCGGGGCCAGGGATTTAGCTCAGCTGCATCAGCACTCACCTGGCAAGCATAAAGTCATGAGTTCAATCCCTGGTACCAAAAAAAGAAAAGAAAAAGAAAAGAAAAGAAAAGAAAAGAAAAGAAAAGAAAAGAAAAGAAAAGAAAAGAAAAGAAAAGAAAAGAAAAGAATTGCCTGACAATAGACACATGCAAGTGAGATGACACCATTTGAAAACGTTGAATTAAGTCATCTAAGCAGCCCAATATTCAGGGAGCCTGGACTCCATTGTCTAGAATGCTCTGCTTTAATTCTTCCAAGATCAAAAAGTTAGAAGCTATGTGAGGGTTTTCTAGGTCTGTCTCTTTAGCGACTGGAAAACTTTCCAGGTGTGCACATATTCTCCTGTCACTGTACTTTGCCTTTTTTGAGGGCAGGGAAGGAGGGGGTTTGTTCCCAAGCTGACTCTGTGGGATGGGGGAGGGAGGGGCTGTAGGAATTCCAGCAGCTTTGGAAGTGTTATCTTTCGGGTTGGGTGTGGAGAACCAAGCTGACTGTATGAATAAACTGGAAAAGTTTCACATTTCTGTACCAATATCTTGCAAAAGTGAACTCATTTGATTATCTGCACCTTTTAAACAAGGCTCGTTTGTCTTCACCAGCCCATTTGGAGGCACATGAGCATGGTGATCTGATTTTTTTGTTGTGGTTACCTCAGGGCTCTTTTCTACTTCAATTGCCTTCCTCATCATCATTTTGTCAGCATAGTTTCAGTCTTTACTGACAGTAAACTGTGCCTGGCCTGCTTTTTTTGTATTTTTTTGAAAATTTTGTTGCAAAGACAATAGAGCCACCTTCACTAGGTACCATGTGGTTACAGTTTTTGAATGGATTTTTTTATTTTGGGTTTTTGTTTCATAAAGGCTTTCACCTATGTTATCCCAAACTCTGATATCAAGCATATCAGCTTTGGAAAAGGAAGGGTAGAATGCAGCTGTCTGATGGAGTAATCTAAAAACTTGCTTAGGTGGTGTTAGGGTATTTCGGCACAATAGAGAAGCAGGAAATATCCAAGGGAGGAATTTATTGGGGGCTGAGGACACAGAGAGGAATGCCCAACTGGTGTGGTTGAGTCACTTCCTCTGCCGGGTATGGAGGGGGTGGGGGTTATATGATATCTGACTGGAAGGAAACGGTGCTTGGGGTGAGCACTGATGACGTGTAACAGACTGGTGGGAATTTCGGCGCACATAGGAGGAAGTTGTAATCAGGGCTGAAGGGGAGGGAGGGGCTAGTGGTCAGGCTATACCACTGCTATAATGTCCAGTGATTTATATTAGGACAGAAACCTTTCAGGTGGCACATTAATGTTCACATCTTTTCACAGCTTCATAAACAATAGACCAAAATCTTTCACTTCTGCAGATAAAGAATGTGATTGCCCCCATTGTTACCCTTGATGAACAGACTTCTACTTACTACTTGTGTCTGAGCAATATAATTAGGAATATGCTTCTCTTACCTTAAAACTTGTCACACAAGATCCAGTGAGTTACTAGCACCTGGATAAGTGGCTGGCATGCCATGAAGGTTGTGAGCTCCAGCCACGTTGAGCACCAAATATAGAGATCCCTTTTCTGTCCTCATCTCAGTCCAGAAAGGTTTATATTTGTAATTCCATGGAGAAGTTATTGGAATTCTAGTGAGTTAATTCCAATCTACCACTTCCAGTACAACCCAAGATGAGAATAAAGGGAGCCAAGAAATCCTAAGTCCAGTCAAGATGGTGTTTCACTGAAACAAATGCCATGATGCAGGGCCCAATTCGGGTTTTATTAATTCCCCATGAGGGAAGTGGCTTGGGGATGCAAAACAGTGAGGCAGGAAATTTGTGACTGTGGTCACTGCCTGAGAGTGGCAGGAAATATGAGACTGCCATGACTTCTGTGAACTGAGCTGGATAGGAGGTCCGAAATCACCTCTGTGATATGCAGAGGGCAAGAAATGTGGAAAGAGTATTCTGCATAACACAACCGAGGGAGTATCTAATAATTTGGAGCTGGTGCTTCAGTTCTGATATACAATCCTTTATTCCCTGTGAAGTCATTCTCAAGGCACACGGAGCACAGCTCTCCATCCCATCTGGCTCAACCACGTATTTGGGAAGTCAATGGATGGGCTAACACTGACCTGTCACCTTGCTTCAAAGATTATACATCAGCTCCTCAGCCAGCCTAATTTACATTGCTTAAAGTCAAGTGAAAGGACAAAGAAATAGCCTAACCAGCTCTGAACATATCAATACACAGAGAAGGGCCAACTTTATCCAAAATGGAGATGGTTGTTCTTCTTTCAAGGAGAGTCAAGGAGAGTTGTCTGGATGGTTCCCCACATTATAATGCTTTTAATTCTTTTGGGAAGATACAAAGAAGGGGAATCACTGGGTGGAATGAGACCTCTAGTCTTAGTTCTTTGAGGAGTCTCCACCCTGATTTCCACAGTGGTTGCACCAGTCTACACTTCTACTGACAGTGGAGAAGGGTTCTTTTTTCCCCAAAGCCCCACAAGCATTTGTTATTGATGGATTTCTTGATAATAACCACTCTTTCTAGTGAGATGGAACCTCAGTGTAGCTTTAATTTGCATCTCTCAAATGATCAGTGACATTAAACATGTGTTTATTTGCCATTTCTACTACTTCTTCTGAGAACTGTCTATTCATTTCAGTTGCCCATTTTTAGATTGGGTCTTTAAATTTTGGGGTCTGACTTTTTAAAAATTCTTTATATGTTCTAGATATTAGTCTTTTTTCTGAAGAGCAACTGGTTAAGATATTTTTCCCACTCTGTGAGTTGTCTTTTCACCCTGTTTCTTTTGCTGTGCAAAATCTTTTTATTACCATGAGATCTCAGTTGTTGATTCTTTGTAGTATTTCAGTTTTTGACCATTTAGTATACTGTCAGCTGTGGGTTTGTCATAGATGGCTTTTATCAGATTGAGATAAAGACCATCTATTCCAACTTTCTTTAGAGTTTTTATCATGAATGGGTACTGGACTTTGTCAAATGTTTTTATGCATCTATTAGATGATCATACGGTTTTTGTCTTTAGTTCTGTTAATATGGTTTATTACATTGATTGATTTGCACATGTGGAACCATCCATGCATCCCTGGGATGACTCCTACATGGTCAGGGTGTATAATCTTCTTAATGATTTGCTGCATTCTGTTTGCCAGAATCCTGTTGAGAATTTTCACATCTAAATTCATTAGGAAGATTGGCCTGTAGTTTTCCTTTTTGGTTGGGTCCTTCTCTGGTTTTAGTATCAGGGTAATACTTGTTTCAAGGAATGACTTTGAGAGTACCGTTTCACTTTCAATTTCATTAAAATGTCTCTAAATTTCTTGTAGAATTCAGCAGTGAATCTATCAGGACCTGGGATTTTCTTTGTTGGTAACTTTTTAATTACATTTTCAATTTCATTGACTGATATTAGGTTATTCTGAATTTTTTTATCTTCTTAATTCAACTTTCATAATTTGTGTGTGTCTAGGAATCTGTCCATTTATTCTGTGTGTTCTATTTAATTAAAGTAAACGTTCTCAAAGTAGAATTTTTTTTTGCTTTTTTTGTTTGTTTGTTTATGTGTTTGTGTGTGTGTATGTGTGTGTGTGTGTGTGTGTGTGTGTGTGTGTGTGTGTGCACATGCGCACTGCTGGGGATCAAAATCAGGGCCTTGTGTATGCAAGACAAGATCTGTACCACTGAGCCACATCCCCAGCCCTCTAAGTACTGATGATCTTCTGGATTTCCACAGAATTCACTGAAATTTCACCTTTTTCTTCCAAAATTGCATGAATTTGAGTCTTTTCTCTCCTTTTTTTTAAAATATGGTCGACTAAGTGTTTGTCAATTTTATTTAATCTTTCAAAGAACCAAATGTTCAATTCATTTATTTTTTGTATTGTTTTCTTAGCTTCAGTTGCATTTATTTCTGCTCTGATCTTTATGATTTTCTCCCTGTATGAGTTTCAGATTTAATTTCTTTCTCTTTTTCTAGAAGTTTGAGATTCAAAATTAGGTTGTTTATTTGAGCTCATTCTGTTTTCCTTATGTGAGAGTTTACCACTATTAATTTTCCTCTCAGGATTGCTTTCTTTGCATCCTATAAGTTTTGGTATGTTTTATTGGCATTATCATTTAGTTGTAGATAGTGTTTAATTTCATCTTTAATTTCACCTGTGGTTGTTTGGTAGGGTGTTAATTTCCATGTGTTTATGGAGTTTTTGTGGTTTCTTTTGCCATTGATTTCCAATTTCATTGCACTGTGGTCCAACTATATACATGGGATAATTTCATTTCTTTTGCATTTACTTAGTCATGTTCTACGAGCTAGCATGTTGTCTATTTTGTAGAACATCCCATGCAACCCTGAGAAGAATGTGTACGCTAATATTGTGTGGTGAAACACTCTGTAGGTTTGATTCAGTTCTGATATTTATTTGTTGATTTTTTTTGTCTAGTTGATCTATCTACTTGTGACAATGGGTATTAAGGTCCCCCATTACAATTGTATTAATGCTTATTTGATTTTTCATGTTCATTAATATTTATTTTATACAGGTAGATTCCCGCATATTTTGTGCATATATATTTATAATTGTTATCCCTTCTTCTTGGAGTTTTCCCTTAATAAGTATGGAGTGTCCTTCTTTATCACTTTTGATTAGTCTTGGCTTGAAGTTCACACTCTCTGTGAATAATATAGCTACCCCTGCTTTTTTCTAGATTCCTGTCACATAGAGTATTGTTTTCCATTCTTTGACTTTCAACCTATGAATTTCTTTTTGAGTTAAACATGTTCCTTAAATGCAGCATATTGTTGGATCTTCTTTTTGATCCAGTCCACAGGCTATTTCTTACCTTCTTTTTTTTTTTTTTTTTTTTTTTTTTTTTTTTTTTTTTTTTTTTTTTTTTTTTTTTTTTTTTTTTTTTTTTTCCTGCACCGGGGATTGAACTTGCAACCTTGTGCTTTCCAGGCAGGCACTTATGCCACTGAGCTAAATCCCCAGCCCTGCAGGCTATTTCTTTTGATTGGTGAATTGAGATCACTTACATCAATGGTTATATGTATTGGCTTGTCTTTGTCATACATTTTTCCTGTTGATGATTCTCTGTCTTTCCCCTCTGTTTAATTGCTTTCCCTGCCTGCTGGCTGTTTTCTGTTGGTAGTCTTGGAATTGTGGCTTTTGTTTTCTCTTTCTAGAATATCTTTCAGAACTCTTTGTAGAGCTGATTTGATTGTCAGGAATTTCTTCTGTTGTTCTTTTTATCAAAGTATTTTGTTTCTACATTAATTCTGAAAGAAATTTTTGCAGGATACATGAATCTGGGTTGGTTTCTTTCAGGGCTTGAAATACTTTACTCCAAGTTATCCTTTACTTGAGGGTTTCTGTTGAGAAGTCTGCTGTGATTCTGATGAGCTTTCCTTTATAGGTGGTTTGTTTCTTTTCTGTAACAGCTTTTAGTATTCTGCTCTTGTGCTGAATTTCTGGAATCTTGATTATTATATCCCTTGGTGCAGATTTGTTTTTGTCATGACTAATTGGAACTATGTATACCTCACTTATCTGTATGTCAAATTCTTTTTCCATGCTTAGGAAGTTTTCTACTATTATTTCTCTGAATAAGTTTTTTATGATATTTGTGCTGACTCCTGCATTTTCATTGACTCTAGTCAAACTTATGTTGTTCTTCTTTGCATCACCTTCCAGTTTTTGGATTGTATTTTCATAGCCCCTTGTTATTTTTAAGAGGTCTTTCTTTTAATGGCCAAGATCAATAAAACAACCAATAACAAATGTTGGAAAGGTTGTAAGGAAACAGGAACTCTTCTGCACTGCTGGTGGGAGTGTAGACTGGTGTGACCACTGTGGAAATCAGTTTGGAGACTCCTCAAAAACCTGGGATTGGAAGTCCCATTTGACCCAGCTATTTTACTTCTGGGCATATTCCCTGAAGAGTTGAAAATTTCATACCACAGTGATATATGTGTGCCCATGTTTATAGTAGCACAATTTGTAATAGCCAAATCTTGTAAACAACCCAAATGCCCATCTACAGAGGAGTGGATAAAGAAGATGTGGTATTTCTATATAATGGAGTACTGCTCAGCTATAAGGAAGGATCACATAGAGGCTTTTATAGGTAAATGGATGTGACTTGAGACCATACTCATAAATGAAATAAATCAAACCCACATGTGTAAACACCATATCATCTCCTTAGTGTAAGAAACTGAAAGAGTAAATAAGATACAAAATCTTCAATAAATATTGTGAAAGGGTAAGAAACTGCTAAAAAGGAAAAAACAACTCAGGTAAAAGGAGAAAAGAAGGAAGGGAAAAGAAAAAAGATATAAATGTGTATATATATGCACTTAAGATAATTGTACCACTAAGTGTATTAGTTCTTGGAACAAAACAGTTAACATTCATAGGATTAGATCAATTATGCATGCCTGTATCTGGTAATCTGAGTAAGTCCTTTGAAGAAAACAATACAAAATAACAACCTTTATTATGTTCCTATCACCTTGTTCAGAAAGCCTATACTATTGTTTTAGACTCTCTGTTAATATATTTATTTGCCTTTTTTTTTTCTTGTTTTTCTTGTGTTTGGTTTTGTAATTCTACCTAACACAGAAAGAACAGATGAGCGGGTATAGGCTGATAGAGGCCTAGAACTACTCCTAAAGAGTTTACGAGAACTGATTCTATTAAAGGTGATGGCATGAACAGCTACTGTAAAGATGAGACTTTATGGTAACCATTGCTGATTTATCATCATTATGTTTTGAAATACAATAATGCCTCTATTCTTTGATTTGATCGGTTATAGTTGGTTCTGTATTATTAGATTGCAGTATATGGGAAGGTATGGGCACATATCTTGAAGAGAGTGAGAAACATTATGGTAGCTATGGGTGAATACTTACTGTCTGGTTTGAAGGTCTGTGGTGCTTTCATTCTTTTGTTTTGATTGGTGTTATACTATTTGGTTTTGTTTCAGTTTGTTGCGTGTGAAGGTATGAACAGTTATTTCGAAGAAAACAAGAGACATGATGGTAGCCATTGATTTCCTGCTGTCTTGTTTTGAAGTCCTGTATTGCTTGCATTGTTTTGTTCTGATCTGCTTTGTTTTGTTCTACTCTGTTTTGTTTTGTTGTTTTATTCTCTTTAAAATAAAAAAAATTAAAAATTTAAAAAACAGAGATCTCTCTTTTCATGATCATTAACCAGAATCCTATCTTCTATGTCTAATAGTCTATCTTGACTTCTTCTCATGTGGTTTTGCAAACTTTCAATGGAATTTTTAATTTCCTAGATATCTATTTGAATCCATTTCATGGATTCCCTTTCTTTTCTATGTTCAGCATTCATGGTTTCTATTGTTTTTCTATGCTCCTCTATTTTTTTATTTATATCTGCTGTAGATTTGCTAAGCAAATCCTTCATTAAAGTTGCCATCTCTTTTTTATACCTGTGAGATTATTCCTGTTTTGATGTACTCTATAGCCTCATTTATTGTTTTTTCTTCTACTATCACTCCAGTGAATTCAGGTGAATGGCTTCTGTTTTCCTCTATTTCCTTGTTCCCTGGATTTATCCTTGGTGTGCTGGAAGTCTGGGATTGCATTTTGTTTCTGTCTCTTTTCATTTCATATTTTTTAACTTTAATTTGTTTTCTGTGTTGCTCTTTGTATTTTTCTTTTGTTAGGTAGCTTTATCACTGATATAAAAGCTTCCCTAGGAAATGTCTATTCCTCCAAGATGTCTTCTAGGTGTAGTTGTCTGTTAGGTTTTGTGTATGTCCCAGATCCTGTCTTCCCATTTTATTAGGGATGATGTATTGCTATCTATTTGGCTTATCACCCCATCCTTTGGTACTGGGCTATAGGGATGATTGTGATCCCAGATCGTTACAGTGTTATTATACAAGTGTGAACAACTAATTACAATTAAGTATGGCATCTTGGCTAAAGTAGTAAATTAGTAACAACAATATCATCAACATAGCCTAGTAATTAATAATCTGTGGTGATTGCTAATTGGGTATCTCTACCCATCAGAACAAGATCTATAGTTATATAATGACCTCCAACATAGATTCATTATTTGTATGCAGTGGGTTTCCCCTTGGTAGAATGATTTTATCCTGTGAGGAAGGAGAATTTTCATGGAATAGGGAGCAAAAAAGAGTGATAGCTGAAGAGAAATATAGTGAAAGTAAGGCTGAAGGACTAACGATGAACACCCGAATTTAGGGAAGCTGGAGAAGAAGACAGGAGAGAAAAATGAAGGAAAAATCAAAAGGATTTCAAGGCAAAACAAAAAGACTAGAGACAGTGTTCATTCACCTGTAAATCTATTTATTTATTCCTTTACTTATTCCTTTTATTTATTTTATTCGTTTTATTATTTCCTTTTATTATTCCTTTATTTATTCCTTTTATTTATTCCTTTGTTTTGGTTTGTAGTTTGTGTGTGTCTGTGTTTTGTTTTGTTTTGTTTTGTACCAGGGATTGAACTCATGACCTTGCACTTGCCAGGCAGGCACTTGTGCCACTGAGCTAAATCCCTGGCCCTGAACCAGCTGTTTGATTCACTGATTTTTTTTTTTTTTTAGTTTTTTTAAGCTCAATTTCATTGATTTCCACTCTCATCTTTAAAGTTTCCCTCCTTAATTTTGCACTGGGGCTGGCCTGTTGTATCTTAGCTATGTTACCATTTCTCACAAGGTTATTTATCTGAGTTTCCTCTATTTTTCTAATATGAGCATTGACTGCAATGAATTTTCCTCTTGTAATTGCTTCCATTGTGGCTCATGGGTTTCACTGAGTTCTACAGTCATTTTAATTAAGCTCTAGAAATTTTAAATTTTGTTGTTTGGTTTCTTCTATGACTCATTGGTTGTTTAGGAGTATTTTGTTAATTTTCCCAGAGCTTTTGCCTTTCTCAAAATTTCTTTTGTCATTAATTTCTATTTTCAATCCACATTGGTCTCATAGTATGCAACAGATAATTTAAATTGTTTTATATTTACTTAAGCTGGTTTTGTGGACTAGTGTGTGTTCTATTTTGAAAAAAGTTCCATATGCTGCTGAAAAGAGTATATACTCTGTTGTAGAGGGACAGAATACTCTGCGTATACCTTTTAAATCCATATGTTCAAGGGTGTGAATCAGCTCTGCTATTTCTTTATTGAGTTTTTCTTTAATTAATCTATCTCTGAGAAACTGGGAGTATGATCACCTACTATGATTGTGTTAATGTTTATTTGATCTTTCAATTTCAGTAGTTTTTGTTTGAAGAAGATAGGTGCTCCAAGATTTGTTGCAGATGTGTTTATTAATGTTAGCTCTTCTTGCTGGATTGGTCTCTTAACTAGCATGTAGTGATCTTTTTTGTCTCTTCTAATCAGTTTTAGCATGAAGTTTAGCATGTCTGATATTACAAATTGTACCCCTGCTTGCTTTCATGGTCCTGGTATATGAAATATTGTTTTCTGTGCTTTAATTTTAAGCTATGAATATCTTTTTTGCATTAGATGAGTTTCTTGAATGGTAGCAGATTGTTGGATTCTGTGTTTTGATATAGTCTGCCTATCAGTGTCTTTTAATTGAAGAGTTGAGACCATTAACACTGAGAGATATTACTGAGATGTGTTAGTTATTTACTATCACTGCATACTTTGTCGGTGAATCATTTTTATTTTTCTGACTTTTTTGTTGCTGCTTATCCATTGACCTCACTAATTTCCTTTGCATTTTTAGCTGTGTCTTTTTTGTGATTTCTGTTAAAAATACACTTAAGTATTTTCTCAGCAGTTTATTTTGTACTCATGTGTCTTTTGAGCTGGTATTTTTCATGAAACTACCTTATTTCTCCATCTAATTTGAAGGATGGCTTTGCTGGATTAGTTCATTTGGGATGAAAGTTACTTGCTTTTAGGGCTTGCAATACTTCACTTCAAAATCTCTTGGTCTTTAGGAGGAGTGTTGAAAGTCTGCTGTGATTTCTAATTGGTTTTACCTTTATATGTGATTTTTTGGTTTTTCTCTGTATGCCTTTAAAATTCAAATTTTTTTTTTTTAGCTAGATAGATGGTAATTTAACAAGGACATGATTTGGTGAGCTTATTTTTTTTTGTCATAATTGTTAGATGTTGTATAAGTGTTACTTATTTATATTTTAACCTCTTTTCTTATAGACTCACACTCCCTCCTTTCCTCTGAACTCAGAGGCTTACTGCTCTTGAAGGCCTTGGGTTGATGCTTTGCAAACTCCTAACCATCTCAGATGCAATGACAGATGACATCCCAAGGTCACCACAACCTGGCAAACTAGGACCACCCTGACAAACATAGGGACAGGAGTTTCCATCACATTCAGGGTTTGCTGACCTTGAAAATGCTCTTACCACCTTTCCTTTAAAATCTGCATTTGAGACTATCATTAAGCAAGAGGAAGGCAATGAGAAGGGGTGTAAGAGCAGATAATAGGGGAGTGGAGATGAGCAAAATATATGATATACATTGAGCCTTCTATCCCCATGTAAAACCAGTACAGAGCATGGGGCGAGCCGGTGATATGGGTGAACACAATCGAAGCATGTTATGTTCATGTATGAAACTGCCAAAATGAAACCCTTTCATCTGTATAACCAGGTGTTTTTAAAGGAAATTTTTAAATATGCATATGTGACTGTGACTCAGGGAAGCTTTCTCTAAAATTTTACACAAAATTCCAGGGAAAAGGGAAGATAAATGAATAATATGTTTTCCTTCTCTCCATGACCAGCTGCTGAGAACCTCTTTTTCACCTCCTTTGATACACTTTGTCTTCCTCACAGAATGCTAGGACCTCAAATGGTCAACAAAGAAGGTAAGTAGTGAATCACAAAATAGTCTGGAAGTAGCTCTATCCCTCTTCACTGAAGACAGTATGGTACAAGGCCCCATTTCCTCTGCTATACGTGTATTAGCTCTGGTTAAAATCCTCAGAAATATATATTAGAAAATCTTGGGGCATTTAATTATTTTGTAATTATCTGCATTTAGAATTGCTTGTTCATTTTGATTAAGAAGATAAAGTCCAAATATACTGGTGTCCAAATGAAATAGTTGTTCTTTTGTTAGTACATAGATACTTTGTCAATCAGGAAAAGATAACTCTAGAAAAAAGTGCAAATCTTGAAAGTTTCTTGGGACAATGAATGTGTTTAGATTCTTTCTGATGTTTTCATCCAAAACCAGCCTGCCTTGTTCCCCTTTCTTTCTCCTTCTAGCCAAATTGTCTTAGAACAATAACCTTGCCCAAGAATTCTAAAGTTGAAACTCTGAAAGTTAAATATAAGTCCACCTGTGTTTTTGTTTTTCTTTTTCTTTTTTCTCATCTGATAGTTCAGGTGACTCCCAGACACTATGATATTCGTGATTCCCAACAGATGGTATGGGTCCTGAGTGGAAATGTATTAATAGCAACTCCATCTAGCAACAATGTTGAGCCTGGTGAGTGTTACTCAAAGCCACTGTTGCTCCTGGAGGGACCCTACTTCCCCTGG
>RJWT010034175.1:0-13739 GCA_004365215.1 Cuniculus paca
GTTCAAGCCAGGCATCAACAGTCATGGGTTTGTGCTGGGATTAAGGGTAAAGACAGAAAATGAGCAGGGTCTGTGTACCAGTGATTCCATCATGTGACTCACAAAGCTTTAATCTTATTTAAGTCTTAACACTGGCACATAATACTCATGTTATACCCTCACTCATAACCTTGGAGGAAGAAGAGCCATTGTCTTATGTAAACTTTGTTTTTTTCACTTTGAGTTTTGACTAGACACCCCCCCCCATTTTACAGGTCTTTCTTTCTTGCTTACTCTTTCTTACTTTTTCTTTTTCTTTTCTTTCTTTCCTTCCTCCCTTCCTTCTTTCTTCTCCTCCCCCTCCTTTTCCTTCTCCTCCCCTCCTTTCCTCTTCTCTTCTCTTCTCTTCTCTTCTCTTCTCTTCTCTTCTCCTCTCCTCTCCCCTCCCCTTCTCCCTTCTGCTTTTTTTCTCAGTCTTCTCTTTCTTCATCTTCTTCTTCCTTCTCTTCCTCCTCCTCCTCTTCTTCTCCCTCTCCCCCTTTTTTATAAGGTATTCATTCTCTTTATGGCATCTTGTTTTCCCCCAGAGTTAATTAGCTTTGAGTCCTTTACCTGTATTACACAAATCCCTTTTAATCTGTACATATGGCTCTTCTTCGTGTTAAGAAATATTTCTTTGAGAATAACAGCTGTCCATGCATCTGTGTTCCTTTATCCTTGATTTGAGGTGAGGACTCTGAGATACACATGCTTTTCCCACTAGCAAAGCCTTTCCCCTGGCAAACCTGTCTGGATTCTGTGTGTCTTTGGAGCAGTGCCAGAAAAAGTGTACCTGAGGAGTCAGGGCCGTTACCTGGGAACACACATTGCAACAAGCAAGTTGTTCTCCCAATCCAGTGGGACTCAAATTACAGCAATATCAAAACCACCTGTGGGACAGGATTACAAATGGACTACTCAACCCCACCCTCTGAGTTCAATAATTTGACATGGGACTTCAAAACTCACAGATCTAACAAGTCTCAGATTGATTGTGCATGGATCAGTTACTGAGAATCACTGCTCTAAACATCAAAAAAATAATAATAATACATCCAAATGGTCTTGCTTTGTCATTGTGAAAAAGGATTTGGAAATTTGGCTTGTTTTTGGAAATCATAAGTAAATATATTTATCTACTCTATACAGGGGAGAGTTTGTTCGGTTGTTTTAAAATCAGCCTCCAAGTTTGAAGTTAAAACAGGACAATATTGTGGGAAACCCTTCCAATTTCATGTTTCCATCAATAGTCAAGAATGCTCCAATCCTGCATTTATCATCAATTAAGATTTTGCTATTGCTGTTGAGATTCTGTCAAGCTTTCTTTTCTTATGAAGATTGTCTTTTTGTCCATGTTATTGTTTATCACATTATGGTTTGGTCTTAGCCTTTCAGTTCTTATGGAATTCTTTCCCTATTTAACACAGGTTATATTTTCTATCTTATTAAACTTAGCATGTAATTTTCAAAAAATCTTTCTGCTTACTTTACTGAATTATTTTCTAAAGTCTTAGCTTCTTTTAATGTGCAGGATTGATTTGGTTTCAGTATTTCTGTCCTAGCTTCTAGTCTGTTTTTCCTATGTTTGTACATCTTCAAATAATGATATTTATGCATATCAGTTCAATAAAAGCATTTATTTAGCTATTCTATATTTGAATGGTAGTGATCTATTTCAGTTCAACCTTTTGCAAGAGGCATGATGTGTAAATATGTTTTGGTCTTCTTATTCATGGCTGCTCTCAAAAAGCAAGCAACAACAACGAAAGAAACCTTTCCAAATCTTTAGCTGGATAGCAGTTTGACATGCAGTCCAACCATCCCAAGGCTGTTTTGCTAGACATTCTTAAGATCTTAGTTTTCTTGCTTGATTCCTAGAACTGATGTCATATAAAGGCAAACAAACAAACATATAAATAAGAAACAAATGATAAAAATATAGAATTATCCCCATTGTGCATTCCTATTAAGAATTTTCTTATCTCTGTCGCTGCCTAGAGCAACACATATATCTCAAATCAAAATGCAAAAACCAAAGGCAAATCCGTTTTCACCTCTAGCTCACCCTCCTCTTGTCTTGCTATCTGAAGACACAGAGGAACAAAATTCTACTGAAATGTGCTGCACCAATGTTGGAATAGTTGTCTAGTGTCATGACCAACATGGACAATAACACCATAAGTACTAAGACTATGTTAACAAGCCTAGGCAGGAAAAATGGGCACCACGCGTGGTTTATAAGAGTGCTACATGAAAAACCACAGATCATTTTTTCTGTCCAACTACATGGACTACAGAAATGTTGGAATACCCACAGGTTTCTAGGAATGACTTTCTTTCTGCTAATTCTCCTAGAGATTATGAGTACTCATCTTTTAATTTCCATGGACAGATGTGCATAGAATATTCCAGGGATGGCTAGTCAATGTTTGCTTAACCAGAAATCAAAGTAAACTGTGTGATATAAATTTTATCATCTTTTTTTTCACAGTTAAAATCCTTCAATAACTCCCCATCGCTGGCAAAATAACATTAAAATTCTTTAGTATGAAACTCAGTTTTTCACATTCTTTTCTAGACCTACACACCTGGACTCCTCTCTCCATTGTTTTGGAGTCAATTGTGTCCACCCAAAAATGTATATGTCCCAGTGTGGCTATAATTGGAGACAGATTCTCTAAGGAATTAATTATGGTTAAATGAGGTCATAAAAGTGATGTCCTGGTTGAACTGCTTGAATAAAATCACTGCTTTTTACCAAAATAGACACCACAGCACTTCTCTCTCACTTTCTCTCTCTCTCTCTCTCTCTCTCTCTCTCTCTCTCTCTGTCTCTTTCATTCTCTCTCTCTTTCCCTCTACAATTCCATAGTTTAATATTTTGACACAGTCGACAGCCATAGCACTGAGAAAATGATCTAAGAGGACACAGTGAGAAAGTGGCCATCTCTAACCCATGAAGAAAACTCTCCATAGAAAAATTATTTACAAGCATATTGACTATGGGTGTCCCATGCTCCAGAACCATGAGAATATAAATTTCTAATGTATAACTCTATCCACCAATAGTATTTTGTTGTCAAATCTCAAGCAAAGACACACTGTGTCCTTGTATTAGGGTTCTCAAGGCAAAGAGAGTCAATAAAATAGATGACAGAGATACACAGGTAAATGATGATAGATAGATGGATAGATAGATAGATAGATAGATAGATAGATAGATAATGCAATTATGGAGACTAAAAAGACCAAAGATTTGAAGATGGCAAGGTGGAGTCACTGAAAAGCTCCCAGTATAGTCTTGTCCTGAAGGAAGAACACTGGTCCCAGTTGCAGAAGGTCAGGTGGAGGAAGCAATTTTTTTGTGGTTGTTCTATTCAGACCAACAACTATTTGGAGGGAGCCCCTCCCCCATCAACAGGGAGGGCAATCTGCTTTATCAGTCTATGAGATCAAATATGACTCTCACCCAGAAACACCTCACAGCCACACCTAGAATGTTTCATCAAATATCTGGGCACTCCATAACCCATTCAAGTCAACACATACAGATTATTACAGTTCTTTTCATGGTACCAGTTATCAAAACACATCGTGAGCTGTACATTATTCTACTAGTTCAGCAGGCTGTCATTGTGTTATCATCTTTGTCCATGTTTGCTCCTTCTGCCTTGAATGGCTTTCCTCTCTGCTCCTTCACTGTCTGAATTCACCTGGAAAACTCCCACTCATTCTTTATGCCCAGCTCTTCATTTCAGCTCAAGAGTGCTTAAAGCCTTTCTTGATTTCTTCAAACAGAATTGACATTTTCTTCCATTGTCCCTTTACTCAAATGATGAAACAACCCTTATCATGCATCATCATAATTTTTATTTATAAGTATAAAGACTTACATTTTACTAGATTATGAGCTCCTCCTCTCAAATGTCTTTTTTAATATTTATATGTACAGACCTTATGCATCTATAAAAATACCTGTAAAATTAGCGATGGTTTAAGTAATATTTATTCAGAAAAGCACAAGGTAAGAAATCAAAAGACAAGAATTCAAGACTAAGACAATATGGTATCAGGCATTAACTAGGGGTGTATTGCCTGGACTCTTAATTGCAGAGCATGATCCCACCTTCTTCTCTGCTTCCATCCCCTCTATTTTGTCAAGTGATGAGTGGGCTCCTCTCAGAGAGATATGTAGAAGTTCTGAAAAATTTTAGGTCCTGGACACTTCATACACCTGGAGAATACATATTTCTCCCAAATATTTCCATGTGTAAGGAGATGGAGTACAAAGGAAAGCCTGGTTGAGTCTATTGGTGCCTAAAATGTCATTACTCAGGTCAAATAGGGCACAAAGTGCACTGACATCAAACAAGAAAGGCTGGTAGATGAATCTGGAATCATCCAGGATGGGGGAAGATGAAACCAGAGGAAACAGAAATAAAAACATCTGTGCTAGCTGAGGCATGGTGCTCCTACACCCTTCCTGCTAGGCAGGGACACAAGTGTTAAGCACAGTGGAATCAGAGCAATCTCACTCAAAAAGCTGGAGACTCTCCTGTCTCAGGTCTCAGAAACCCTTGCTAGTGCACCCAGTGCTAAATTGTAGTTTTAAGGCAGAAAAAAGCAAGTAGGTTGGGGGAGTGGGTGGGGTCCAGGTAATACATTTGTCAGAACTCCTTGGTGGAGAATATAGGTCTCCTGTCACTAGATTGAAAGTACCAAAGGGAAATGCAGGCACTCAGTGAGAACTTCTCCATGTGGTCTCAATCTCCATGACCACCCTGGTGTCCATATTGTGTATCACAGAAACTCTCCATCCCCAAATATTTGTACCTTCATTACATGACAGCAAACAAAGGGAGCATTATTCTGTTCAATTTTAAAGTAATCCTTGGGTTTTCCACTGTTCCTGAGCCACTGTCTGCATCTTGGAAGTATATACCTGCCTTCTTTAATTTTAAGGAAGTGAGAATTTGTGTCTCTTTCCTATCTAGAAAATATGCAGCTAGTTATCCTCTGGTGATTTTCTGGGACCCTGTATACAAATTGGTCTACCTGACACTCATGAGTGATACTCATCCTTACTGGGTCCCAATACCATATCTTAGGTGCCAAATGGCTTCAGCTGAAGACATAAGTTACTTTCTTTCTCCTCACAATGCAGATATGTGTGTTGGAATAGAGGAAGAAAATTTCAATGGCAGCCAGAGGGAGAATAAAATCTACTGTATTCCTCCCAAAGCTCAATTCACTCACGGTACAATGCACCCTACAAGTCCAATGGGCCAGAGAATAGGGATACCTTTGTTAGTTCATCCTGACGTTTTTGCTGGCTTGGTTCATTCTACATGTTGTTTACAGTGGGATCTGGTGGCAGTTTGCTCTATGCTGGAATTTGGGGTCAATAACATCAGTGTAGCAGGTAGAGCTTTGGAAATTCTACTGAGACTCATTGCAACTAATGTAGATCAACTACTGGATTTTAAACAACTGGTGAGAAATAAATGCTGTGACAACCTGTACTTGCTAGTAGAGCGGGAGTTCTGTAAAACCAAAGAGAAGAGCTTTTCCCCAGTTACTGGCACCTCTATTCTTTCTTCCCTGAAGCAGAAGTAACTGAAAGGTGGAAGAAGTTTTGTTTGGGAAAAAAAAATAATGGCAACATAAATTCTTGCTCTGATTGCTCTTCTCTGATGTCTCAGGATTCCCTGTCTCAAAGTACCAATGCTTTTCAGGTTTGCAATTTTATTAATAACTATTTAGCAATCACATAGGTTCCCATCCTTCACAAAACGTTCAACATTTTATGGAACATTCATCCTCCATGAATTCTGTAAGTTCCTAAGAAATTTTTGTGATGTGTCCCACGGTGACCTGTCAGCTCAGGCAAGCATCTATTTCAGAGGGCAGCACTGTGTTCTCCCCCTTTATCACCTCTTTTCAAACCACGACTGATTCTTGCAGGTAGGTGACCACTGCTGTGATTTTTGGGCATCACCTCAAGGAGCAACAGAGCCTCCCCCAAACAACAGCTAAGAGCAGACAATTAGTTTAAACTCTTCTCAAGGATAACAAGAAATTATAGAAGAGATTTGTAATAGAGAAAGCTCTTGACACTGTTTATGAGATGGAGAATTTCTGTGTCTCCTATACAGCTAGCCCTCACTAGCAGTACCTTGGACATTGTCCCCCTATTTGAAGTATTGATTCTTCTATGGCTTCTCTACCATTCCTGAACCTAATATTCCAAGTAAACATCTGATTGAGGTGTGTGGAGGGGGAGTTGGTGAGAGTTGTTCTCATATTCACCCACACATTCATGCCCTAGTCTGCCTAATAGTCTATAAACATTCAGCTTTGTCCACAATGACAGAGATTTATAACATGAAGTTGAACAGATTGTCTCTTCTTTACCTACACAAAATCCACAGGTTGAGGAGGTTATTCTTTACACTGAAAAATAGCATTAGGTGATATTTTCTTTTACTGAGATACTACTATAACCATCCTAAGAGTATTGAATATGTTAACAATGTCCACAACAATTCTAATAAAAATAAGTATGATTTTCATTCTTCTGATTAGTAAATGCAGATGCAGATGTTTTAAATACTTTTCCAAAACAAGAAAATAAAGTAGCAACTAAATGTCAAATGAAGATATCAACTGAAACAGACCAAAAATTTGCTGCAGTTTTAGAGCAGTTGCATCCCTATCTCCTGTCATTCCTATCCCTGACCCACCCTGCCTTTCACCTTAAAATATGAGTAACAACTATGTCTAGTCTCTGAGAATCTGTAGATTCCTGAGAGCTACTTGCTAAGGCCCTGCCCTGCCACAGGAGCACTGGCATTGGATAGTGAATCATCTTTTCCAAGGACAAAGCATGCTGTCACTAAATCTAATACTCCTAATACTGCCCCTAGTATTGTGCAGTTGGGTCTAGAGGCATAAGTTCCTGGGTCCCTCCTGTGGACCACTGGTTCTCCATTATGGCTTTCTCCATTCCATTTATAGTTCCTTTAACATGGGTGTCATTACACAAGCAGAATTCTTCCATGCAGTGTAAATACTGATGAGAAGCTCTAAATTCTTTTCCTGGAGACAGTAAGCTGACGTAAGGTCAAATACCATAGAATAAGGGGTTCCATTTTCCAGTGTGTAGGACAGGTGTCCCCCCAGACTCCTAATTCAGCTATCATCATTCCATTCTCAGAAGGTGGTTGTACCTCTGCATCTCTGAACATGTTTTAGTAGGCAAAGAATCTTTAGGGATGAATTGGAAAGGTTTTGCGGTTTAGACTCAGAATGAGCACCTTCAGAATCATCAGAAACTCTTTTCAGTATGACTATACAGCTGAATATGCAACATGGAGGTTCAAGGTTGGGATCTATTGACCAAGGGAAAGCAACTGAGTATCTAAGTCTCTAGTGTGCTGCATTATTCAACTCTAGTTGTCTAACTGTGAACTCTGGGCTTTGGAAAGCATGGGAATCTTGCTGGCCTAAGGCTTATGATGGAAATGAGGGGACATGTAAACTGAGGAACTATCAATAAATAAGCAGGAGTTCAGAAGGGTATCTGTTGGATAACAGGTCAAAAACACAAGACACTGTCATTGCCCAAAATTACCCTATTATAGAAATGTGCTGCATATATTTGATTTCCCCAGTTGATGTACATTTGGAAACACCACTCCACAATGAAATAAAAAAGAGTAACATACTGATACAATGATACAGATGTTTCTTAAAACATTAGGACAAATAAAAAACCCAGAAATGAAAAACATACATCAGTAACTATCGGCTGAGGTTGGGGTGCAAATGGGATTTGATTGCAAAGATACAGCAGAGAGATTTTTTTTTAATTTTATTTTAAAGAGAATAGAACAAAACAAAACAGAATAGAGTCAAACACAACGTAGCATTTCAGAACAGAACAGAACAAGCAATGCAGGTCTTCAAAACATACCAACAGGAGATTAACAATGGCTACCCTAGTGTCAGGGGAGAGATTTTTAGAGTGATGAAATGTTCTGAATCTTGAAAGTGGTAGTGGTTTGAACTGTACACATTTACTAAAACCCATCAAAATGTGAATGTAAAACAGGTGAATGTTTAAGGCACAATCATGTGTCACACGCATTGTTTTAGTCAATGATGGGCAGCATATACAGTGGTGAATGGCCTAGGTGTATCCTAACCCCTTGAATACAGTACACATCACACACAAATTCAAGTTCAAGAGAAAGTTTTGAAGGAGGTGTCTGTAATTGAAGAAAGAATAAGGGCCAAATAAGAAAACAGAAGAGACTATAATTTGCAGGCTGATGGAGACCCAGAATTCTCTCCAGGAAAGCAAGATGTGATTCACAGTTCTTAGGTAAAATTTAAGGATGCAAAAAACTGCAGGAAACTGACTAGAGATCACTGGACAGTAAAACCAGACTGAAGTACCGTTAGGCTATTTGTACAGTATGAACATTCAGAAGTTTCAATTCAAAACTTTACTGCATTTGTTCACAGGTTTGTGTTCCAGACCCTACTGTATATGCAGCCATTATCTTTCTGAAATTCAACATATCAGAAAGCTATGTAGTCAAAAGATTTTCAAGTAAAAGATTGTGGGTCTGTATCATACACAAGATATTTACTTGTCTCAAATACTGCACTAGAGCTTCCCTGACCTAAACAAATAAGAAACTGGGTTGTGGTATGTGCACCCCGTCTGATTTAGACACCACACACACACACACACACACACGCAAATTTTCAAAAAGCACAAGGGAATTTGATTAGAATAAAAAGTCAAGGGAAGATGACGATTCAAAGAGGAGCAAGGGTGGAAGGAGGATGACGGTGGCTCACAGACAGACCTGTTGTCAAACATTGCTATAGGTTAGATATATGGCACTAAAGCACTGTGATTGGCCCCTAGATTTTCTAAACAGCAATGGTGTCAGATGGGAGAGAGAACGCACACTTATTCAATTAGAATGCTGATTTATTGTAAATCAATTATGATGCCAATCATACATGTTATTGGATATCTTTATTTCTCATCTAGATTCCATGGCAGACTAGATCTTCACAGTGATGAATAGAATCTAGCACTTTCAACCAACATGAACAAGACCCTCTCTTCAATATTCTTCATCAGCACTGAGTCATTTCAAGGAAACATCTGTTTGCAACAGGATGAATGGAAGTGATAGGTATGATAGAAGAGACAGTGTGGTACAGAGGAAATAGATGTAACATACTTAACAATCTCTCTATACAGTTAGAACCTACATGTCCTTGAACATGTCACAGTCTCACTCAAAGCTATAGTTCTTTTGTCTCAAACTTTATTTGCAAATGCATGTTATTATTGTGCAACTGAAATTAAATAATAAAGGTAAAACTTTTCCTGGTGTATCTGCATATCAATTACATCTACATCATTATTTTAATGGCTTTTTATGGATGAACCAAACTTACTAAAGTGGTCCATAATTGTTAATCATGTTGTTTCCAGATTTATTTCTGTTGTAAATAATGGGATACATTTTCATATATATCATTATGTGCTTACCTAATTACTTCCTTCAGAAAAAAAAACATAAAATAGGATTGGTATAATAAACCTCTTCTTAAAATATCATTTCTAGTGAAATAAAATTACATAATACAAAATATACATGTTATAAATACATATTGTACACTGAGTTTTGACAAATGTATGCATTCATGTAATCACAATGAAGATTAAGGTACAGGATGTTTTAGTTTCTTTTCTCCTGCTGAGACAAAATACCCAACACCCAAATTTAAAAGACAAAAGGTTTATTTGGCTTACAGTTTGTAGAGGTTTCAGTCTATATTCAGTTGGCTCCAAAGCAAGGTAGCATGGCAGAGAGTCATCATTGAGGATAAACAGTCCATGGCAAAGCAGGGCAGCAAGGCAAAAAGTGGCAAGCAAGTAACAAGAGACCAGTGACAGCACTGGCCCTCTTTCTTTCAGTATATTTTACCTAGACTGTAGGTATCACACATACCCAGGGTGGGGCACCCTAAATCTTACCCAAAATTAGTCAGTGGACTAATGTAGTATTCACACACCTTTGATCCCAGCATCACACACTTAATCCAGCATCAAACACTCTAGATTCAGTCACCTCTGAAAAACCTCACATGTAACCACATGAGGCTCTGGAAGGACATCTAGATGCAAGCCATAACATAGGACAATCCTATAATCTAGTTCTATAACCCTAAATTTCTTTGGGCAGGCATATGTTTCTTTTAGGAAGGTAACAAAGAGCAAAATTATGAAGTTAGATAGTAAATGTATAACTTTATAGAATGCTACTGAATTATTATCAAGAATAATTTTTATCTCTTTACGTATTTCACCACCAATTATGAGTTCCAGTTGCTACTCATTTTTACCAAAACTGGTAATTATTAAAGTCTTTTTAAAAATCAGATATTCATGTGTTTTACTAATGTTACATCACCATAGTATAAATTTTCATTTCCCAAATGAGTAGAGATGCTAAGCATCATCTCATGTATTTATTGGCCATTCGTAACTTCCGTTTTGTAATGTCTTTTCAAATTCTCTTCACATCAATAATCAGGTTGTTTGTTTGTTTTGATTATTTGAGTTCTTTGTATATTTGAGATAAAACACTTTCTTAGTATAAGAATTGTGACTTTCTTACCTTGCAGCTAGTTTTTTCATATACTTAAAATTTTATTCAGACAGTAGAATTTTGATCAATAGTTGATAGAGATAAGTGAAATACATTTTACCAAATGAATCTTTTCAGATTTTGTGATTGTATATCTTTTAAATTTTTATTTCTAGAAAGTATATAAGAATTGTACATATTTGTGGGATAGCATGAGGTTTTTTATATAATTATATGCTGTTTAATGAATAAATCAGGATATATATATATATACATATATATATACCCTCACAATTTTATCATTTTTGTGGCAAAGTTATTCAAAATCCTTCTTCTAACTTTTTTGAAATAGACAATATATTATTGTTATCAGTAGTCACCCCACTGCAAAATAGAACTTATTTCACCTATTATGTAACTCAAAACCCACTGACTAACTTTTCCACATGCCTGTTTTCCAGGCTTTTGCTTACCCTAGGGCAGCAATAATTTTCTCTGTATTTTTGAAGAAAATTTTATTGTGTCAATTTGATTTATAATTTATTTAATGTATGTTCTAATTATTTTATATTTCTATGAACATAAGCTATCATCCAAAAGAGCTGTAAAATATTATTAGGCATCTATGTTACAAGAAGTTTTGCTGCACAAAGTACCATATGGGAAATAACTTGGAATGAAAAATTTAACTAACAAGGAAAACAAATACAAGTGGAAACAATATAATTGCATACATGTACATATGTACATATACAAGCATACGTATGCACTGTGTGAAATTCATATTGTATATATAATATATACAGATTTTATATGATATATAGATATATATAACATATATGATTTATATTTATATATTTTATGTGACATGTATCATATGCAATTTTATATATACATATCAGATATTTTTCTATTTTATTTACAGCAAAGGAAACAAATATAAGACCAATATATCTCCTCCAAAGTATAATTAAAATACTTGGAAGATACAGGTATCACTTTAAAGAAGGAAGATGATTAAAATGACACAAAGAATTAGATAACTTGAAAAACATATAAAGGATGATACATTTCAACTGACTTCTCAAATATTGACAGAACAGGTATATAAGTAAAACAAACTCTTGAAAATTACGAACAATATAACCTTAAACTAGTAGTCATCTATGGAATTTTGCTACTGACAAGTGCACATTTCACTGAAACACTAATCAATCATTTTCAAAAATATAATGTGCCAATGCAACAGCGAATCTCAATGAATTACAAAAAAAGTGTAATTCCTATATATACATGGCTTTGTACATTCCTATTTTCCTCTTCATGATCCTAGATCACAGTCCTTCAAGTTCTAGTTAAAGGAATTGTTGTTCTCAGTATAATGGAAGGTACAAAAACATGAGCAGACTCCAAATTTCTGTTTTGTCTTTTATCATCCTACAGTTCTGCCTGGTCACTAATAAGCAAATGACAAAGCCAACATTCTCTTTACACATGTGTTCATTGTAGCTGCAAACATATTTTCATATGTGACTATAATGGGGGTGGCTTTTAGTAGAGTAGAACTCTTTTTTTTCTTAAAGCAACCGAAAAAGATGGATAAAATACTAACAAATAGTATCTGTGAAAACACAATGAAGAGCTTCTGTGGCAATGAAGACATTAGAGACCAAGATCAAATTTAGAAAGAGAACTCAAGGAATTTTTCAGAGTCTAAGCAATTATGGCTAAGGGTGTGAAGATTGAACTACAGTTTGTCTATAAGAGACAGACTTGGCAGAAGGGCTTTTTATCAACCTCACAGAGCTAGATAGGGCAAAAGTGGGCATGAGATATGAAGGTAACTGGGCTTAGAGGGCTAGGTCCCTGAGAAAAAGCAGTGGAGAGAGTGAGAATGATATTCTTTACTTGGCAATAGATGAACATGAACTAACTAAAAAGTTTGACATATCATCCCTTAGACTCGTAGTTCTAAGGAGGAAAACTGGAATTGATAACCTTTACAGCAACAAGTTCCTTGATGATTGCCCCAAGATCTGTTTCAAAACCTGAAGAACTACACCTAATTGCAAGGCACAACTAAAAGATGTATAGGAAGACTGACAAAGTACTGAAATCAGCTTTGAATCTACTCCACTGATGATTGGGTTGAGGTAATATGTTGTCACTCTTACTGCCTGGTAAAAAAATAAGATTTATCTTATATGGAGGAATATAATGTTTTCCAGAGCCCCTGCAATTTTTTCTGTTTTAAAATGAAAAAGGAATAAAAATGATGATACAGAATTTCATCAAAGAGTCCATCAATCAACCAAGAAGTCTCTAATTCCAAGAAAACATACCAACAGAAAAATAGGTAACAGTAATAAATTCTTTTATTTCAGAAATAGTAATAGTTCTCCAGTTACTCCAGATATTAAGGTTATCAGGCATAGATATTAAAATAATGATGGCTGATATTCTCAAAAGTAGATGACAGGATGAAGCATTAAGAAAGAATCAAATGGACATTCCAGAATTGAAGATTACGATATCCAAAATTAAGAATTCAGTAGAGGAGGTTAACAGCCATTGTGTTTCTCTTGCTGAGAGTGAAGTGAAATGAATGACACCTAAGTGGAAAATAAATGAAGCAGAGAGATAAGTGAATGAAAAGTATGAGAGATGAGGAAGAGGAAGATGAAGAGGGAGAGGGAGAGGGAGAAAGAGAGGGAGAGGGAGAGAAAGAATATGTCATGGTGAAAAGATGTAATAAATGGATAATTGTAGCCCACAGAGAGAAATAAGAGAGGATTAGGGGTGAGATCAATCGATGTGGTGAAAGCTTAAGTAAAAATAAAAATATTTATTACAGTGAAAGACACATTAACATTTGTTCCCCCAAAAGGGTGAGATCAATCGATGTGGTGAAAGCTTAAGTAAAAATAAAAATATTTATTACAGTGAAAGACACATTAACATTTGTTCCCCCAAAAGTACCCCCCCTCACTTTGAACAGAATTATCCCATCTATCTTGCCAATTTCTGAAGCAGTTCTAG
>RJWT010034176.1:0-13739 GCA_004365215.1 Cuniculus paca
TTTCTGACAGATGATCTTCCTAACGAATGTGTATATGCTGATGCCTTAAATTTTTTTTAAATTATTGAAATAGGTGACTGTCTCTTCTTCATAGCCAAAGGAGCTAAATAAAACTCCACACAACTGTTTTGTCATACTGTATACTGGAATTATACTCTGTGTAATGCTGAAATTAATAATGAGTTGGCACCCGGTCTGCTGATTCCAAGGCCTCATTTATTATTGCTGCAATATACTTGTCATTCTACTGGCCACTTCAACTAGTGCAACTACTGTCATTTATAATCATGAATATGTAGTAGGATTTACCAAGAAGAGACATTTAGTACTATGATTTACCTCTCAGTCCAAAGTCTATGATCTTCTAAAACCAATTCCATAATCTCTGCGGATGACCTTAATCCATCCCTAATTTATTTACCACCAAGAAGCTGGATTTTAAAAATACGATAAAACTATGTGTAGAAATATATGGTATTATTTATGAAAGTGATGAATGAATGTTCTCATGGTACAGCAATCAAGCTTCTCTTTAGAGGGACTCCTTTGCTCACCTAGTGAAGATTGGCCAGAAAAGTTGAGCCAGAAGCCTTCTAACTTCTGACTTACTCAAGGCACTTAGTTCTGTTGATTTTGTTTCTATCAACGATAATGAGTTCTGTGTGCCTCAGAAAACAACAAAGCCCTTGGTTCTTCCCCTGATTCTGACTCTCTGTGTTCCTATCTTGGCTAGTTCATCTAATGCTTTGAGGAATCCTTCACCACATATTTAAATTTAATGCTAGCATTTCTTTCATTGGCTCATTAACTGCCCTCTGGTCCAGGTTAACCAGTGACCCCGAAACAGGCCTCTAGTTGCTCTGCAAGAGTGATGAGCAATCCTCACCCTGCACTTTAGCCAACAAAAATGTTGTGCCATTTTACAAGCAGTCGAAGTCCCAGAAGCCTACACGGTTTCATGACATGATCTATGCAGAAGCATAATAAAAATTTTATGGGCCTGGGGAATCAACCAGTCCCAGAAGTGCCCCAAGGCAGGTAAAACTGGCGTGTCCTCATTCAGCCCCTTGCCTTGACTGCTTACGCAGTGCACTTCGATGTGAAGCACCAAAGCTGCATACGTTGTTTAAAAGTCCTGGATTTGGGACAACCACACATAGGTTCTGCCTGTGTACATTTTATCTAATTGCATCTTGTCTAAAAAATTAAAGGAACTATTTTTTTCAAGCATAAAAACTAAATTAGTTTAATGGATGGGATGTTTTTATACCCCTGAAAAGCCAAGAAATATACATTCCACTACCTGTTGAGAACAAACATTTGCTGATAAACATTCAGCTAGGATAGTAGTCTCCGCCAGCTAACTTTCACTCGAGGCAAGTGTTCCTTGAAAAGATCTCCCTACTTCCCCGTACATATTCCTCAATGATTGATACACACAGGGATACTGTCAGCAAACAGGGTGTCTTTTCAGAAGTTACCACATGATTATAGATCCCGGGGGGGGGGTTAATATTTACATTAGATGCTGAGTATGGTAGCACCTACAAAATTAAGAACTGGAGATGTGGGAGGATACCCCGAGTAATTTAAGGGAAAATACTCTCATTAGAATTATTGATAATGTTTACTCACTTATTGTAACTATGAAGTTAGTGTTAATTTTCTTAATGTATAGATTTGCCCATGCAGGATTTGAAACCATTTAAGTCTCTATATTAGGTGACATGTGGCATTCCAAAATGTGAGAGTTGCCCAAAAGGCAAAATTTTTGTCTTTTACTAAACAGTGCATACACTGTATCTATAAATGCACATATGCATACACACACTCCTGTATGCACATGTACACTTTTTCCACACCAATCTCTGAGGTCATTATCACCCTAAATATAATTGCTTTCACATCCTCCTTAGTTTCCTAAGATTTCTGGATCCTATAAATAGTAATCTACTATAGGAAATAACACTAACTGGATGCTTTCGTAAAACACTAACTAGATTTCAGAAAAATGTACATTTCTTCAGAATGGAAAGATGCAATGTCCATGAACTCTTCTGGAAGAAAGGAAAAGACAGAATGTCCATGGAGCCTTTGTGAAAAGTCTTTGTGATATGATTCAAAACTTCCCTTACAAGCTTCAAATAAAAAGGTATGTGCATTACATGTGTCGAAGCCATTGCTCTGGGTCTACTCGCATTCCTAAGTGATACAGAAATTTACCAGTGGTCTAGACAACTTTGACCAAATCGTTTGTTTGATGGCACATTTATTCTTGCTCCCATCTGGACACATCGGGGTTAATGAATCCAGAGGTCTCAGGTTTTCCCTAATGGCTTTCACTGAGTGATTTTATCCAAGCATGCTCTTCTATCCAGGCAAGCTTCCTCCTGTTTTTAATTCTGCACCTTCCCTGTGTGTCTTCTTATGCCAGAGGGACAATGTGTTTTCATTTTACAAAGAAACATTACCTAAATTAATGTCTTCATAGTAACAGTGTCTTCGTAGTTATAGACCAACCTTCCCTTCCTTGGAAGAAAAAGCAACAAAACATGTGCAAAGATCCCTTTCATCTGCCACCGAAAACCCTACCTCCTCCTATCCAAAAATGCCACCTCTCCACTGCCAACAGTATTCTCCACAATCCCTGAGGCTTTCCCTCCAGACCTTTTTTCAAAGCCTGACTTAATTTACCACAATTTATCTTGAGATCTGTGGAGCTCAAACTCTAAAATGGATACAACTATTAAAAAAGGAGATATTAGTTTTAAGATGCATAGAATGCTTAAAAATAAATCCATTAACTATTCCAATATTACTTATGTAGCCATTAGTCCATAACACAAAAGAGAATTCATCTTATAGCAGCATAGCAGCATAACATACATGTGTTATTCTAATATTCTCATAACCATTTTCAAAAAGTAAAAAGAAATTGAATTTGTCGTATTTAAGCCAATATTTCCAAGCTAGTGTTTCAGTATATAATCAATACTTTTAAATTATCAGGGAGATATTTTGCGTTTTCTAAAATTCTACCATGCACCTTATCCTTGCATCACGGCTGTTTATATCCTAGCAGCATTCCAAGTGCTCCACTGGGCCATACAGGAAGGACAGCACACAGATCGAGGGTCACTACCAGCACTCCCAGCTTTCCATGCACGCATACCCACTAGAAGCGTAAAGGCCAGTGTTTCACAGCTACCATGCTTGTTTCTTTAGAAAGTTAAGAACAAGTATCTAAAATTTAAACTGCTTCTAAGTTAGTATTTCTGGTACGTGTCAAGAAAACAGAACCAAAGTTATGTATTCTTTTCATATTGCTACTATAACAAATTACCAAAAGCTTAATGGCTTAAAACAATAAAAATTTACTATTTGTATTATTACTTCAGGAGGTCAGAAGCCTAGAATAGATTAACAGGAATAGATTAACAGGGCTGCATTCCTTTTCCAGCTTCTACAGGCAACCTGTGTCTTAGTTACTTTTCTCTCGTTGTTGAGATAAAATACCCAAAGCCCAAAGTGAAAGAAGGAGAGGTTTATTTAGCTTACAGTTCTGGGGGTTTCAGTCCATACTCAGCTGGTTTCAAGGAGTGGCTGAGACACAGGCATTCATGGCGGCTGCAAGCGGCAAGCGCAAATCTCCAGGAAGAAGAAAACCCGCCCCCATCCGACCTTAGGTTGTATGTTGGCTCCACCCCTGGGCGGGTGCAGAACTCACACCACCAATCCCAGCGCTAGACAAGAAGTCAATCACAAACTCTAGATTTTGCCGCTTCCATGACTCCATGAGGCTTGGGGGAGGCCATCTATATACAAACCATAACAACCTGCATCTCTTGGTTCGCGTCCCCTTCCTTCAGCTTCAAATAAAGCTCAGCAGCACAGCATCTTTAGATCTCTCTCTCTCTCTGTACTTCAGTCTACAAGTGAAATTCTGTCAGCAAATATATCTAGTTATAATATACGATATAAATATATCTAGTTATAATATATATAATATAATATAAAATAATATAATATAGAGCTACAGCTGACAAATACTAATAATGCCATGGATTAATCCTTACTTTTTCAAGCAATATTTTATAAAAATGAAAATGCAAGCCGGGTTCAATGGCATAAGTATTTCAAGCTACTCAAGAGGCTGAGGCAAGAGGATTACTTTACCCCGGGAGCTCAAGGCCAGCCTAGGCAACATGGAAAGACCCCCTCTTGAGAAAAAAATGTAGAACAATAGAGAGTAGAAACCTGATTAGAATTTTCTTTCCAAAAGAGATTTCTGGAAATAATTTACGTGTATGAAACAATGACCTAGCCGAGGTAGGATAGGTATATAATTTGAGGCTACAAATAAAAATTCATCAAGTATCCATTATCTATTGGCTTTTCCATATGTTCCAAAGTAAATCTTCACCCTCATTCCCAAGTAACTAGTGCCACATCTAGCACAAAATATACTTATAAGGATGTAGTACAATCTTTGATGGAAATTCTATTCTTCACTAAATATGTGTCATGAAGTAGAAAATATTTTAATTGAACAAATATTTAATATTATGAGGAAGACATAGTGCCCAGCTCAGAATATTCCATAAATTAAATCTAAATTCAAATTTTGAAAACCAACTACGTTTTTCTTTTTCTATTGACACTTATTTGTACATATATATGGTGTATGCTATGGCAATTCAATGCATGTATACAATGTGTAATATCAAATCAGGGGGTAAGCATTTACTTCTTTCATCTCTTTAATCACTAATCATTTGAGTATGTTGGGAATCTCAGATTCTGCTTTTCTACTCATTTTAAAACAGGTTATTTTAAACCAGATGTGGTGGAGCACACCTGTATTTCCAGCACCGAGGAGGCTGAGGCAGGAAGATCGCAGCAGGTTTGAGGTCAGCCTGGCTACATAGTGAATTGAAGGCTAGCCTGAACTATAAAGGGAGATTCTGTCTTAAAAATAAATAAATAAATAAATTCTATTTTAATCAATAATTACACTGCAGTGCTAAAGAAGAGCCAAAAGTAGTCCTCCCTCCTATATCCCTACTGAACTTTCTGTTCTCTCTCCCCCAATCCTGCCTATCCCAGTCACTAGCAGGCACTATTCCATTCCATGCCATGCCATTCCATCCCATTCCACAAAACCGATTTACTTGTTTCCACAAATAAATGATGATAACATGTGGTAGTTGTCTTTTTGGGTTTGGCTTATTTCACTTAGCAAGATGACTTGAGGTTCGCTTTATGTTGTTGCAATGACAGGATTTAAATCTCTTTTGTGGAAGAATAGTATTCCATTATGTAAATAAATATTTTCTTTACCATTCATCCTCTGAAGCGTATCTTGATTGATTTCATATTTTGGCCATTGTGAATAGTGGTGCAATAATTATGGGAGTGCAGCCAGGCATGGTGGCACACACCTATAATCCTAGCACTCAACCATTGGTGGAACTTCTGGGTCATATGGTAGTTCTGTTTTCAGTTTTTTGAGGAATCTCCACATTAATACAACAACCACTTCTAAGAGTTACTTTCAAAAGAAGACCAGTACAGGAAAACTAGTAATTTGACTTACAAAGTTTTAATTGATTACTCTGAAATTCTGCTCTTTTAAGGCTATGTTTTTGACTTAGCCTTATGCGGAGGTTCTATTTATACTAAAAGAGGGTATTAAAGCAATACTTCAAACTTTAAAACATGTATTCCCAAGCTATTTATACAAACATCTGAAATCCCCACTGCACGTTTCATGTGTGCTCAGGCTCTCACTCTCTTCTCTTTGAGGGATGGGCAAATGCATGCTGCCATAACAAAATACCTTAGACCAGGTGGATAAAGCAACATTTATTTCTCAAAGTTCTGGTATCTGCAATTCCCAGATCAGGTTGTTGGCATGTTCCCACTTTCTGGCTTGCAGGTGGTCACTTTCTCACTATGTCCTCACATGGCAGGAGGGTGACAAGCTCTCTGGTGTCTCTCTTCTTGTAAGGGTATTAATCCTCCAATGAGGGTGTAATGGTTGATACATTGTGTCAACATGAGAAGTTTAGAAGCTTAACCAAGTAACTCAGCAGTTCTACATCCTAGGGTGTAGAGGACATGCCCTAGGGCAACTGTTTATGCTCCAGAATGTTGTAATGGCTGATTCATTGTGTCAACTTGAGTTCAGAAGTTTAACTAAAGGAGTCAGCAAGAGTCCAGGATCCTCACTTTGTAAACATCCTGAGTCTGTTGCAAGAGGAGGGCATAGAGATGCTGTATGCCCACCCAGTGCTACAACCACCCTAGGGCAGATGGCCTGCATGCAACAAAAGGGAGGAAAAGACACTTGCTTCCCTCTACCATTTTTGCTTTTGTTGCTTCTGTTGTCTTCCACTGCCATGAACTCTTGCTCCTCTGCCATGCCATCCTGCGTTGGAACCAGCTGAATATGAACTGAAACCTCCACAAACTGTGAGCTAAATAAACCTTTTCTCCTTAACTTTGTGTGTCAGGAAGTTCATCTCAGCAACAAGATAAGAGTAACTAAGACTGAGGGTTATATCCTAATGATCTCACTATCTCTCAAACACCCTATCTCCAAATACCGTGACACATGAATTGTGCAGGGACACAGTTCAGTCCATAGCAAGAAATATGCAGGATCCAGGAAAAAAAAAACAAAACTCAGGAAAATGTGTATACTCTGGAGAACTAGATCAAATTTATCTACCTGGAGGCTTCTCCCAGATGCCACTAGACTGAAGAAAAATAGTAAATAGGATTGCCACTGAAAGTTCACTTCTCAGATTTTATAAATGTGGCTTCAATGTGCAACTCACAGATCATATTTTATACTCAAAACTGTAACTTTAGAGATAAATAAATTACATTATTATAAAATGTTGTCTAGGGAGATTGAAATTTCTTGAATTACAACTTTATTGTCTGACCATTCTTTTAAAATATTTTTGGAGCTTTGCACAGTGGCAGTATCGTAGCCAATGAGGTTTATCCGAGGTGCGATTATTGCTAATTAAAATATTTTTGGCACTTGCCTGTAATCCCAGCACTTGGTAGGCTGAGGCAGGAAGATCGCTGTGAGTTCGAGGCCAACCTTGGCTGCATAGTGAATACAAGGCCAACCTGCACTACAAAGTGAGATCCTGTCTCAAAAAATTTTTTTAGTTTTCCTGAAATAGAAACAATAAAGTTTTATAAGCCAGGAGATTCACTTAATGATACCTGAACTACAATATAACTGTAGTGAAATGAGAAGCGATTGATGATTATCTGTAATAATCATTTTTATAAAAACTTCAGAAATTCACTAAATTTCATTCATTTGTCTAAAAACAAAACATAATCATTAACCACAGTTATTAATTGGAAAAATTATCAAAAAGTAATTCTAACAGGGCTTTAATCTGGACAAATACAATGTATGACTCTTGTGAATTTGAGTAATGCATGATTTAATAATATGGCAATGGTGCTACTAAAATGTGGGTATTAACTTTCCAATAATTTCTAGAAATTGAAATGGAATCATGTTGGCAATAACATGACATTTTGACACCAATGAAAATATTTTTTTGTAATTACGTAAGTGATAAAAATAAATGTTTTATAAAAAGATTTGTCCAGAAGGACTTATAACTGGGAAAAACAATCATAATTAATAAGATTTCATGAAATGTACAGCAGCCAAAGATAACTTTTCGGACCAGCTGAGGGTGACGATTACATTTCTGGTCTTAAATTCATAAAATTTGACCACCTGTGGAGATTTTTAAAGACACTTTTAAAAATTAATTTTCCAAATATGGATATGTTGAGTTTCTGTTTACATGACTTCTATTGTGCCAAACTAATGAAATCCAGTGCACATGTCAGCTTTCTAAGCAGTTGTTCCTATGGTACAGAAGTAAGTGTGTAACTACAATTTACCAGCTGGAAAAAGGGACATGGATCTACTATTTCTAAATATATTATGGAATCTAGAAGGGAGAATGTGTACCTCCAGGAGAGAATGTGTCCAAAGCAACCAAATTTAAGAGGGAGTTGTAAAATTATCCAGTAGATGAGGAAGCATCTTGACAATTTGGCTAGGGGATATAAGCAGAGCTGTGTGGCCCATAACCATGACTCTTGCTGCCTTACCTGCCACAATGCAACATAATATCAAAGACAGTGTCTTCACTATTTTGAATGAGGTCATTGTAGCATAAGAATATTAACTACAGCAACATCAGAAGAAAGAACAAGAAGCAGTTTAGCCAAGTATATAATTATGTATGAAGTGTTCAATATAAACATCACTGATCTCTGAATTTATAAGATCTACTGCAAATTTTGAAGTCAAATAATAATTACAATAACGACAAAAGAGATACTTCATTAAAGTATGTTTATTTTTTATTGTACTTTTAAATAGTTTGCTATTTTAAATTACATTTTAAGTATAGCCAAATAATATCAAAAAGGGTCTTTTTAGTATCATAATTTTTTTAATAAAATTTTTTAAATAAATTTTATTTCTAGCAGTTTTAGGTTCACAGTGAAACTGAGTAGACTCTAGTTACCGTATATGCCCTGCCCCCTTCACATGGGCAGGCACACACACACACACACACACACACTCCACACACCAGAGTGCTTCATGTGTTATTATCAATTACACTGACACATCTCTATTACTCCAAATCCAGTTTACATTGAGAATCACTCTGTGTAGCACAATCTGTGGGTGATAACAACATGTATCCATAATTATAGTTTCATAAAGAATAGTTTCACTATTCTAAAAATCTTCTCTGCTCTACCTCTTCATTCCTCCCTCCAACTTTACCTCTAGCAACCTCTTCTTATTGCCTATAATTTTTACCTTTTCCAGAATGTCCTACAGTTGGAATTTACCATGTGTAGATTTTTAGGATTGACTTTTTGTGTTTACTAACATGCATTGTCTTTTCATGGTTTGATAACCCATTTCTTTTTAATGCTGAATAATATTCCATTGTCCATACATTCATTTACCTAGGGAAGGATAACTCTGTTGCTTGTGTGTTTTAATATTACAAACAAAACTGCCATAATTATCTGTGTGTAGATTTTACTATGTATATAACTTTTCAACTTTTTTGGATAAATGCCAAGAAATGCTATTGTTGCATCACATGATAAAATTGTTTATTTTTTTTTATTTAAAGGTAATAAAACAAAACAGCACAAGCAAATCAGAACAGAACAATGCAAGCAACACTGGACTTCACAACAAAGCAACAGGAAATCAACAGTGGCTACCATAATGTCTTTTGTTTTCTTTGAAATAGTTGTCCATACTTTCACACACAGTAAATCCAAACAAAACAAAATAGTATAAAACCAATCAAAGCAACAGAGTGAAAGTATTACAGGACTTCAAAACAAGACAATAGGAAATCAACAATGGTTACCATAATGTCTCTTGTTTTCTTCAAAATAACTGTCCATACCTTCGCACATATTGAAATCAAATCATAGAAAACAGACTAAAACCTATCAAAACAAAAGAATGAAAGCATTACAGGACTTCAAAACAAGATAACAGGAAATAAACAATGGTTACTATAATTTCACATTTTCTTCAGAACAGTTGTCCTTGCTATCACACATAATAAAATCTAATAAAACACAACAGAATAAAATCAATCAAAATGAAAGGATAAAAGCATTATAGGACTGCAAAACAAGATGATAGGAAAACAATGGCTACCATAAAGTCTCATTTTCTTCAAAATAGCTATTCATACCATCACACATAATAAAATCAAACAAAACAGAATAAAACCAATTAAACAAAAGAATGAAAGCATTATAGGAGTTCAAAACAATATAATAGGAAACCAACAATGGTTACCATAATACATCCTATTATCTTAAAAATAGATGCCTATACTATCAGACACAGTAAAATCTAACAAAACAAGACAGAACAAATCCAAACCTAACAAAATTGCAAAAATGATACAGAGCTTCAGCTAAAAAATAAAATGGACAAATGGATCTCTGAAAATAGCATAATAAAAAACCTCAAAGGGATGAGAATAGGTTGAAGTGGTAAATAATACTTCTGCACAAATAAAGCCAAGATGACATCAATGGGAAACAGAAACTAACTAAATAGACCCTCATATCAACCAGAAACTCCCTTCACTGTATTTAACCTCAATCCTTAACACCAAAAAATAAAAGATGAAAAAACAAGACCATAAAATGTCCCTAAAGACTTCCAACTCTCCCAAGGAAGACCCAAGGGATACCGATTAAGAGGAAAATAAACACCAGAGGGCTGAGCTGTGTGAAACAACTAAAGAGGAAATAAAGAAACTCAGTGAATTCAAAGAAAATGTAACCCCAAAAAAGTGGAATTACCAAACAACATTGAGAAATGTTATGGAAGAAACAAATTAAAAAATGGAATAGCTAACCAAAATGGTTCAAAACACAAATGGAAAATTTTGAATGATACGGACTCCATGAAAAGATTCCAAACATAAATCCTAAAAATAAAGAAGTCTATAGAATTCACAAACACAAGAAATGGACAACATGAAGATACAGTTTCAGAAACTGAACACAAAATAGAAATACATGACCTATTACTCAGCGAAGCCTTAAAACAATAAGACAGCAAGAAAAATTCATCCAAAAGCTACTAAATGATGCTAAAAAGACTAACTTAAGGCTAACTAGTTACAGAAAAGATTAGAAGACAGCACACAGGGAATAAAAAAAAATCTGTTTACAGAAATCATCGCACAAAACTTGCCAAGTATGAGGAAAAAAACTCAATGTACAAGTAAGCAGGACATATAAAATGCTAAATAACAAATTAGTGAAACAACACCTTTCACGAAAGCATCAAAAAAATTGAAATACTTAGGAGTCAATCTAACAAAAGAAGTAAAAGGCCATCAGTACACTGAAAAAGATGATCAAGGAGGATATCAGAAAATGGAAAGACAGCCCTTGTTCTTAGGTAGGAAGAACCAATATAATAAAAATGGCCAAACTTCCAAAACTGTTACATGGACTTAATGCAATCCCATTCAAAACAACAATAGCATACCTCACAGAACTATGGAAAACAATCCTAAATTTATATAGAACCAGAAGAGACCTCCTAGAATAGGAAAAGCAATTCTAAAAAAAAACCACCCACACATGAGAGATCAGTGGAACAGAAGATGCAGAAACAACTCCAAACACATACAGCTGCCTGATATTTGACAAAAGGGCCAAGCATGTTCACTGGAAGAGAAACAGTCTATTTAATAAATGGTTCTGGGAACACTGGATTTCCACATGCCAAAAACTAAAACTAGTCCTGTATCTCTCACCATGCACTAAACTAAAATCAAAATGGATAAATAGATATATAAAATGACTTTTATATACATGGAGTAGTATTCTGCTATGAAGAAGGATAAAGTTGAGACATTTTTAGGTAAATGGATGCATCTTGAGACTGTACTTTTTTTTTTTTTTTGCAGCACCAGGGATCAAACTCACGACCTCATGCTTGCCAGGCAGGCACTTAGGCCACTGAGCTAAATCCCCAACCCTTGAGACTGCATTTTTAAGTGAAAGAAATCAGACACATAGGTTTAAATGTCACACTGTTTCTCTTGTGTGAGAAACCAAAAGGGTGTATAAGTACAAAAATGGATGATTGATAGATATTAGGAAGTGGGGGAAAAAATGCCCAAATGGGAAGGGGAACAAAGGAGGAGAGAGGGAGAAGGGAAGGAAGGGAAAAGGAAAAGGAAGAGATTAAAAGAAAAAAAAATGGCAACAAAACTTTGAAGGGGGAGAAGGTTAAAGGGAAGGGAGTGGAGGAGAGGGAAATGAGGGAAAAAAGGAAAAATTGAGATATATCGCGATATACTATGCACAGGTACAAATTCCCTGATGAATATGATCATCATGTGTACCAAAAGTGTAAGAATCAAGTTAATTTTAAAAATATCAGGGTCTTAATTCACAACACTAGAAAAAAAATCCTAAAGTTCATATGGAATCACAAAAGACCCCAGAGAGCCAAAGAAATCCTGAGCAAAAAGAACAAGGCTAAAGGCATCACAATACCCAATTTCAAAGTATATGATAAAGTCAGTGTAACAAAACCAGCAAGATGTTGACACAGAAATAGACACGCGGAGCAGATCCAGAACAGAGGATCCAAACACAAATCCACACAGCTAGAGTCATTTGATTCTCAACAAAGGTGACAAAAACATACAGCAGAGAAAGGAGAATCTCTTTAACAAGTGGTGTTGGGAAAACTGGATAACCACATGTAGAAGATTAACACGAGATCCCTATCTCTCAGCCTATACAAAAATTAACTCAAAATCTGGACATGGCAGTGCACACCAGTAATCCCAGCACTTGGGAGGCTGAGGCAGGAGAATTGTTGAGAGTTTGAGATCAGCCTGGGTTACAAAGCGAGTTTGAGGCCAACCTGGGCTACAAAGTGAGTTCAAAGCTAGCCTGAACTGCATAGCAAGACCCTGTCTCAAAAAGACAAAAAAAAAAATTTAACTCAAAATGAATCCTTTAATGTAAGACTAGAAGCCTTGAAACTACTAGAGAAAAACTTTGAGAAACACTTCATGATATAGGTGTAGACAACAACTTTCTGAATTGGACTTTGATAGCTCAGGAAATAACAGCAAGGATGGACAAATGGAATGGTATCAAATTAAAAAGACCTACACAGCAAAGGAAACAACAGAGTGAAGAAACAGCCTATAGAATGGGAGAAAATCTTTGTCAGTTATTGTTCTGACAGAGTGTGAATGTCCAGAATATATGAATAACTCAAAAAATGTAATACCAAAAGTAGTCCAATCCATAAATGAGCAAACGAACCAACCAGACCCTTCTGAAGAGAAGAGCATGTGGCCAGTAAGTACATTAAAAATACATTCCACATCTTTAGCCATCAGAGAAATGCAAATGAAAGGTACATTAAAATTCCACCTCACTTCCGTCAGAGCAGCTATCATCAAGAATATACAAACTTATAAACATTAATGAAAATGGGAGAGGGGAAAGAAACTCTTCCACACTATTAGCAGAAATGTAAATTAGTACAGCATATGGAAATCAGTATGGAGATTCCTCAAAAAGCTAAACAAAAAAAGGAGCTATCATTTCATCCACCTGTATCATTCCTCAGTATACTCCCCCCAAAATATTTAAGTCCACATGCTATACGCACCTGCATATCCATGTTTATCACAGCACTATTCCCAACAGCCAAGTTATACAACCAGCCTAGATGCCCACCAACTGATGAATGGATTTAAAAAACGTGTATACATACAATGGAGTGCTACTCAGCCATGAAGAACTAAATTGGGTAATTTTCAGAAAAATGGATGGATTCAGAGATTAGTAGGTTAAGCCAGCCTGAAAGACAAGTATCATATGTTTTCTCATATGCAGAATCTGGGTAGGGGGAGGAATTCCATGAAAACAGAAGGGGAACTATTCAAAAAGAGGAGGTGGGTGAGGAGAGGGGAAGATATATGAGGCTAATGGGGTGGAGGATGTGGTCAAATATGTTGTTTGCTTGTATGAAAAGGTCATGATGAAACCCGTGTATACATAATATGTACTGGTAAAAAGAAAATGTTGCATATAATAAAACACTATCTGGCAGTTAAAGGTGTAAAATAACTTAAAAT
>RJWT010034177.1:0-13732 GCA_004365215.1 Cuniculus paca
AATTTTGAGTGATTTCTTTCTTTCATGCTATCGTGGTTCCCACAGTTCTCCTCTTAGCTTTATTGCTGGTATCATTTTCTTTGGAGTCATAATTATGGTATTTTACACAAATAAAGTACAGGAGAAAAAGCGCAGTGGTGATAGTCTTAACTGATTAATACAAGTGCTACATGCTGTCTGGGAGAGAGCAGCACTTAGACCGAAGTGTCGCCCCTTTGTGCCTGCAGCGAGATTCGGTTTTTTCAAGTTGAGTTTTCAGTTTAACTTTGGAGCAAAGCAATGAACACCAAGCAAATTTTTTTTACAAACTTTGCTGCTCAGGTGGTGGAAAACTTGAACTTGGAGCCATTTGACAACTGAAGTATCACTGTCTTTAGAAAAGCAGTAACCAAACTAGGAGAAGTCAGGTCAGGATTCTTGGAAGAAGTGGTGTCCAGATTTAGATTTGCAGGAAGAATAGTGAAGGGAAGGCAGGGTGGAAGAGGAACATGGTAGAAACATGATGATGAGGCCCCCAGTTTGGACAGATGCAATTAATGTTCCGTGAAGAGGAAGTAGGGAACCAGCAGTGTTAGACTACTGGTGCTTTTCTCAAAATAGGGTATGTCACCAAGCAGAATTTCCCAGGTATATACATAAGCGCTATTAGAAAAGTGAAAGTTAAAAATAAAACAAAACCTGCAAAACCAAACCTTTATTCATTAAGGTAATAGTCAGATACCTCCCTCCCTCTGAGATAAGAAACCCATAGTTCTCTGAGTAGAAGTCAATGAGAACCCCCACTGAGCTCTGCAAGGCGAAGAAATCCAGCCTGACAAGTGCAACAGGCACGGAGAGTGGTTCTGGGTGGTTTCGTTAGGAGGATCATGGAAGTTTATTGCAGTGGCACACCGTTACTGGGGTTTATGCTGAAAAGCTCCTCCATCCTACCAACCTTCATGAAGGGCAATAGGTTTGGGAGAAGAGTTATATTAATTCAGTAATGATATATTGAAGTGATTTTGTATTATGGGATCAAATACATCTGGGGTCAGCATAGATTTATGGTAGGATTGTAAGATAACTTTTTAAAGGTAACTTTTTAAGACGACTCTTTAAACTTTTTAAACTTTGTTATGGTTCAAAGAGAATGAATTTACTTTTGAAAACACTAATTACAAGGGATCCATACATACTGGGTTTTTCTTTTTTTTTTTTTCAGCCAAATTTTTAAAAAATTTATGTGAATTTATTCCCTCAGACTTGGCACAGGTGTGGTTGGAATTGTTAACGTACCCTTGGACATCATGGAACCATCCCATAACAAACAAGAATTTCTCAACATCCAAGAGTATAATCATCTACTAAGAGTCATGGGACAGTACTTGGTCCAATACTGCAAGGACACTGGGATCAGTGAGTATTCAGTGGTCACACTGTGGGATACTTAAAAGGGGGATCAAGTTGTGTGATTTAAGTGGAAATGATTATATTGACTCCGGGAACCAGTAACCCAAAGACTGACAGAGAACTAGTATCCTAATAGAAGGACTGGGGATATAGTTCAATGGCGCAGCACTTGCCTAGCATGCATGAGGTCCTGGGTTCAACCCACTGCAAAACAAAACAGAAAAAAAAAACAATAAACAGAGACCAGAAGGGAGATAGTTTCAGAATCCTACCCAAAATGTCATGTGCAAAGTAAAGGAGAAATGAAAAACTGTAAGATGAAGGCAATCAGAGAGCAATGTGCAGTAGCAGCCTACCATGGAGAGGAGAGGCAGATGGGGGCTGCAGACAGACTAAGCACATAGTCCTGCAGGGACCTTTGTGGCTCCTAGGATTCCAGTGTCATGTCATGGAATAGTAAATACTGACCCTGAGTAATTGTAGATACATAAAACATTGTTTTGCGTGTCTAACATACTTTAAGTATATTAGTTCCAGAAATATTTCAACTGAAAATCATTAAAATAAATGTTTGGAAACTTAGAAAATAAACTGGTCATCTAGAAAATTTTGACCTAGTTGGACTACGTCATTCCCCCAGGGTGCCTTGAACAATGAGATGGTGTGCTGTGTGTTAATAAACACTTGCTGAAGGTACACAGATGTAGGGCTCCATTTATGGAAAGAAATAGACAAGCTATTCTATATTTTTCAATGACTTCTATGTCAAAAATGTGTCTCTCTCTGAGACAATTTAAAAATCTTACCACTCTGTTTGATCTGTAATTTTAGAATAATTTCTTTTGGTCTTTCTACTTGGACCTAAAATTTTCTTACCTGTAAGCCAGAGGAAAGAGTGCAGGAACTCTGGAAAAAAGATGAAGAATGAGGGGACAACTTCCCTGCCAAATTAGATTTTTATGCAATGGTCTATAAGCTGGCAGCACCCACATTTCCTCAAGCCCAACCTGAGACCTACTGAAATAAAATCTGCATTTTTGCAGGATCTCCATATTGCTTCTATGCACATTCGAGTGTAAGAAGCACTACTCTGAAGAGTACATTCATGCAGTTTTTCTTCAAATAGGCATACTTTTTTCACCTTTTTTTCTCTTTAGGGACACATTTGAAGTATCCTATACATAGAAATGACTACATTAGATGGCAGTGTTTGCTTAAAGCTGTAGAGAACGTGAGAAAGTATAAATATCAACATAAACATAATGAAATATAAACCAACCATCCTACTGGGTTTTAAATGGTAGCATGACAAGCTACTAAAGAAAAGCATTTAAAATTATATAACTCCCCATTTTCTTCTTTCTTTCTTTCTTTCTTTCTTTCTTTCTTTCTTTCTTTCTTTCTTTCTAGACAGGGTCTCACTGCTACATAGTTCAGGTTGGTCTTGAATTCAAGGTGATCCTCCTGCCTCAGCCTCCCCAGTGCTGGGATTATAGGCATTTGCCACCACACCCAGCTACTCTCCATACTCTTTTCTTCTCTATAATCCCGTTTTTGTCTTCCTCATCCTCAAAGAATTTAGTCCTCCAAAAGAGTTAGGCATTAAATTCAAGGTTATGACAATGATCTTCATCTGGCACACAGAGGAGGGTCATCCTCTGTCCTGTTTGTGGGTGCAGCTCTCTCAGGCCCTGTGCCTGGCACGTGAGTTCACTCTCAGCAGTCATCGTCTCCTCTGGGATATCACTTGTCGGCCTCCTCCCATCAACTCTGTGTAACATCTTATGCCTATTCTACCTACCTCATTTTTTCAAAGTCTTCTCAAGGAATGTAATAGGATTCAAAATAAATAAGTTATGTTTGCATTTTTACTTTTCTGGTTGATTACAGTGTTTTCCTAATTCCACAATTGACTTCAAGTCGATTCAGAGGTAGAGGATACTCTCACAAAAAGTGGACACTAGAAGGAAGGCAGAGAGAGGAAGAGAGGTGGCAGGCATGTGAAGCTGTCCATACATCTCATAACTTTATCCCCAAACTTCATTCCCAAACTGAATCAAGTAAACAAGGTCAGAATTGATAGTCCAGTAACTTCTGAGAAGATTGACCTTCAAGGTCTTTTCTTATTAATTCCCACAGGAATAACTGGAGTTATGGAATGCTTGACTAATACTCTGAGAGCCAGTATTACAGGGCACGCAGTTTTAATGAAAAGTATTTGGGTAGTTTTTTGCCTTATAAATAAAAGATGCAATCTTTGTATTTGCTATAAATCTGATCTGTTTCTATGGAAAATTGGGCTCTCATGAAAAAAATCAAATCAGCAGGAAGGGAAATGGAGAGGTAATGACTTTGTATCATTTATCAAATCTGCATTTACTTTTGGCACAGTTGATGGAAGAATCTCAGACATATTTTTCTCTTCTCCGAGACTGACCTCACCTCACTATCTGCTGCTATGTTTTCTGAAGCTTTATATCCTTACAATAAAGTAGAATTATTATTCATCAGCTTTGGCGAGTAGAGAGAAAAGAAAAAAAAAAGGGAAAAATCAAATAAAATGTAAGTTCGAGCAGAAACAATTTTGTAGAAATGCGTTACTAAACTTTTCCAGAATGCATCAGAATTGAGTTGATGTGCTGAAATGAAATCTATAGTATAATAAGCACAACTTTCTCAACAGGATTCAAGCCACAGGTCTTTGGTTGACAAAGACGCTAGAAATCATTTAGTTGTCATTTTAATTCCCTCAATCCAGTGTCATGGCCAAAACAACCTCTCCTCAAAGGAAGAGGCTCCTCCTGAGACAGTCTGGGAGTCTTTGAAAAACTCTATTAGAAAATACGTCTTCCTGTTAAATCAGTCATTTCTCATGGATTCTTTTTTCTGTGCTAGGTTTGGATGTTCCAGGACTAACATGTCAGACATGTCCACCCTATCTGGGAACTTCCAGTCTCTCTGAGGCTTGTGGTCTTAGTGTTTTGTGTCTGTTGAAATCCTAACTTCCAAGAGGATGGTATCAGGAGAGGATTAGCTCACAGGAGCAGAAGTCTCCTGACTGGGATTAATGTCCTTACAAAAGAGGCAAAAGTGACATCCCGCACCTCTATACTGTGTGAGGTCAGAGCGAGAAGGCACCATCTGTGAACCTCACCAGCCTCTGAAGTAGTTGTGATCTTGGACTTTCAGCCTTCAGAACTGTGAGATATAAATTCTAATGGTTTATCAGCCACCTAGTATTTGTTGTAGCAACCCAGATGGACTAAGACTCAGAGCTGACATGATTGGACAAGCAATTAGAAGTAGGCTTGTTGCCTGATACAGAACAACGCAGCCAGGAATCAAAGCCAGTGGCTAGGAGCCCAGTCTGTGAGCCAGGGGAGGCCTCCCTGAAGAATTGACTGTTTTCTGAAGGATGAGGGGGAGTTAGCTAGTTCAACTTGATCCTCCCATGTGGAACCATGGGGGATATGCTGAAAGCCTTTCCATATGACAGCCTTCCTTATATTTAAAGATAAGCTTATCCTTCTCTTCACTCTTACTTTATCCTGGCTAATATTTTCAAGTTGTAGTACTATTCTTCATTTGACATGGAATTAAATGTATTCACTATTTTAGCATTTCCTTTAAAGCGTTTCACCTAAAAACAAAATGTTCCAGATGAAGAATAGACAGTCTTGACTGAAACTGGATCACCATCTTTTGAGTTATTATAATGCTTGTGGTGTGGCCTAATAATCTATTAGCTCTTAGTAAGCACATTATGAACCACAGTGTTCTTATCACTAATTAACAATTTCACCGAAATCTATAATGTTGTTTTTATAACGCTGTCTCTTTCTTTTTACTTATATTTTTCCAGTAAGTGTTTTTAGACCCTGGTGTACAACATACGTTTTCCCTATTAAATTTTTTCACTTCATTTGTCTCCACTCATTCAAGTTGTCAGGACTTTTCTTAGAATCTGATGCTGACTTCTAACTAATCTTCCCATATTTACATGATGTCTGCTAGCATTTCTCTGTGACTTCATGTAAGTTCTGTTGCATGGGACAAAAAAATCCAAGTGCTGTGGTCCCCCAGTGTGACCTCCACTGCAGGAGAAATGGGCACATGAGACACTGGGTGAGGACTGTAAACCAGCTGCAAGTCTCCCAATCACGCTACACTCTGACTCATATCAGTTTTCCAATTTGTGCATAATTTTGGAAGCAAGAGATAATATTTTCTGGGATGAACATCTCCATTAACAATAGATAATATGCTAGTTTCTGGATATAGCTAGATCCTCACAGCAAAGTTATATTTTCCTTCATGATGCCTGATAGTTTCTAAGATCTCAGAAACTTACTACAAGAAAAACAAAGTACAACATTTCTGTGAGGGACCCACACTGAGTGAAGAGACCTGTGTAAATATTCAAAGGGGAGATTTCTGTTTGCTAAGCCTGCCATACCAGAACATCAAACGGGGTGGCTTCAGAAACACATACCTATGTTTTTGAGGGTATGTGTTTTATTTCGTCTTTACCAACTGTATCACATTCAATTTCATTGTCACTAATTTTTTTATTATGTTACTCTGGGTTGAGTACTACCCTTTACAAATTCCTATCTCAATGCCCTATTCCCAGTAACTCAGGCTGTAGCTCTGCTTGGAGATGGAGCCTTTGTAGAAGTATCAGTTAAAATGACCTGTTATGGTGAGCTCTGATCCAGTCTGTGTCCTTATGCAAAGAAGAAATAGGGACACACAGAGACCCCAGGCCTGGATGCACACAAAGGAAAGCCTGTGTGCTGATGAGGTGAGGAGGAGGCCATCAGCAAGCAAGGAGGAGCAGCCTTCGAAGAAACCAAACTTGCCAGGACCATGATCTTGGACTCCCAGCCTCTGGAACAGAGAAAAGATAAATATTTGTTGGGTAAGCCGCCCAGCCTGTGGGGTTTTATTATTGCAGCCCCAGAAAACTAACACGTATGAGAAACTGCAAAATTAGAAGTAAAGTGAGTATTGCACTACAGCCTAATAAAGCCATCATCTAGACTAAACAAACACTAACTCCTGGGCAAACTAATTTTGTAACAGGGAGTTAGCACCTGGGTCTGGAGATACCGTGTTGATTACTGAAAACAGGATAAAGCTTGGCATCTCCGCCTTTATCTTCTTTGTCTCCTCTGTTACCTTAAAACTTTGGATCAGATCCCTGCTCAGCTCTGTACTCACATAGGGTAGTAACTGAAGACGTGTTTGTGTTACAATGTTTATTAGCCCTAAATTTAGCCTGTCGCATTCCTCTTTAAGACTCAGGATACCAAGTTAAAAGTAAAGTAATTTTCAGAATTGACATCTATTAATTGCTTTCCAATTCCAGATCCCCTGAAGCAACGCCTTTAGGTCTTCAGTCACTGTCTTAAACATGCAGGCGCCTCAGATGTCAGGAAAAGCAGTGTCTGGCTTAGCACGCGTGACCCCATGTTGCAGTCACTGCCTAAGCAGGAGCAGTCTGGCACGACAGGAACTGAGGCTGTACCCCTAAGCAGGCACCATCATCTTTTGATGAAATCTGAGTTCCCTCACCAAGCAATGATGTCTCTCCCAGAACTTCACGGAGGCAGTCCTGGGAGACCGATCAGCTGAGGCACACTTGACCAGGACCACGCATACGGCCAGTGACGCACACCCGTCCTTGCCTTTGTTCCCTTTATGTGTAAAACCCCAAAGAGTCCATCAGCTCTGCAAAGACAGGTCTTGAACTTCTTTATCTGTGCTTCACAGCATGGCTGTACTGACTAAAGCTGCTCTCCTGACCTTCCCTAATGCTGGTCTCCTTCACTGGGGTGGTGGAGTAGTGGCTGAGCCTGGTCTGGAGGTGATGTTTGTGCCCTAAAACTCTGATAATTATTTCATCTATATTTCACCAGTTTGCCCGCTTGCATCAAGATGACAACTCTAGGTGTGTAGCTGTATCCATAACTATAATTATATCCATAAGTTTGTATGTATTTCTAAGTGTTCTTTAAAACCACTACAAGCGTCACTAAAAAATGATCAGTACCTCCTCAATATAATCGAATACCTAACTCATTACTCCGATTTCTAATTATTTTATGCCATAATCCATGTGATTCCCTCCCTTTTCTTCTGCCCTATTCCCCCTCCACCTGGTTATCCTTGCAGTTTATTTGTAAGAAAAACCAAGTTGATTGTCTTGCAGTTTTCTCACAGTCTAAATTTTGCTCTTTGTAGTACTCCATTACAAGGTGTAGTTTGACTTCCTCCTCCTCCTCCTGATCTTCATTGTCTTCCTCCTCCCCTTCTTCCTCCTCCTCCTCTTCCTCCTCCTCCTCTTCTTCTTATAAATTGGTATACTATAGACTAGAAGCTTGATCATACTCAGATGTGTATATTGTTGTTAAGATGCCTCTTGCATTGTACAGAATATAGTTGCCAGTTGCCTCTACTTTAATGATATTAGCATCTAATGATCCATGCTCAAATCTCATAAGAGTTCCAACAAACTATATTCTATCATTTTAAACATTTATTAGCTCTAATACTTAAAGAAAAACTTACTTCCATTTACTATTTGGTTACTTGTATTAGTTGAAAGAAGCAACAGGATTCTTACCTTGCTTAAAAAATTGCTTTGGATAAATGCTTGATGAGAGGAAGTAGAAAAAATTAAAACGTTGACACACCATATAGACATTCTGCCTAATTGATTATATGGTATGAAATGTATATTCTGTTTAAAACTGTTACTTCATGTCAGCTCTCAGCGAATAACCGGACAGTTCAGGAATTCATCACATTGACTTCTGTTGGAAAAATCAGTCATAGATTTTAATCCATTCACAAATACTTTCACTTGGTGATTGGAGTTATCACCATTGACAGCACTTATGCTTCCCTTTCTTACATACTGCATTTGTATCATCATCATAATGATATTTTTTATATCTATAATGAAGCTTCTCCTTAAATTAGCTCAAGTTTACCCATACTGCAGCTGAAGTACTAAAAAGTCTAAGATCCTTGTTTCATCTGGAATCTAATACAATTTTATTCTTATAGTTTGATTTTTCCCAAGACCAAGACCTAAAAACTCCATTTATCAGCCTGCTAATGTGTAATATAGTAAAGAATACTTTCTATTTAATGACTCTGAACTTAATGTAATCAGAGATGAAATGCATTTCATGAGGATTATAGGCAATAAAATCATTATAGAATTCAAGCTAAGTGAGTAGATTTTAGCTATTTTTTCCAGATGAATATGTTCATTTTTTACTATAGTAACCTTTTTACTATCTTAAGTATGCAGCACAATAAAGTTTATTTAAAATATTAATTCTTCTAAACAGTGAAAAAAAGTAAAACTATTCAGTCAGAATTAAGCATAAGTCATATATAAATCAGTCAACTATAAATCTTTAAACTTTTAAAAACATTAAGTCATTTAGCAGGCCCTTTATGTCTGAGTTATGTAAATAAAGTCCTAGGATAAAAATTACCCATTTTATCCCCAGTAATAGGGGGACATATGGTTTGTAGCTGAGTTGATGGTTACTCATGGTAGTGAAGAACTCAAGAATATGCTTTAAATTATTGTGCCTAGTCTTGATTTCCACATTTTAGAGAGAATTATAGACGCAAATGTATCCAGAGAAAAGCAATGCCAATACTAAATACAAATATAACCTACCAAAAGAAGGTACAAGTTCTTTCTGAGAAAAGAACCAGAAGAAACACTTTTTCTCAGTGTGACATTTATTGCTCTGTGTGTGTGTGTGTGTGTGTGTGTGTGTGTGTGTGTGTTTGTGTGGTGCTAGAGATCAAGTTCAGGGCTTTGTGCATTCAGTGCAAGCACTGTACCCACGGAGCTCTATGTCCAGTCCCCCAGAGTTGCTTCTGGTTTGTTGTAATGAGGTTGCTAGCTCTCCCCGTGCCGTAGAAGGTGTGGTAGAGCCTGCGAAGAGTGATGCACTTCCCACTGCGAGCCCAGAAGCTCAGGTGGAGGAAGGGCTCAGAATATACCAGGCAGTTGCAGTTCTTGAGTAACTACAGTCTACCTGCAAAGGTCAAAGATGTATCATGTATCTTACATACATATGGTATGGATTTCCAAACTTATAGAGATATAGTCAAAGGCAGTAAAATAAAACTACTCAAAAGTGTTATTAAAAAAGGTCCTCAGAAAACTGGATTTTCATATCCAGAAAATGGAATCTTGACCCCATCTCTTACCCTGTACAAAAATCATTTTGAAATAGATCAAAGACCCTAAAAGAGCTGAAGTTGGTCAGGCCTGGTGGCAAACGCCTGTAATCCCAGCACTCAGGTGGCTGAGGCAGGAGGATCATTGTGAGTTTGAGACCAGCCTGGGCTACAAAGTGAGCCCAAGGTCAGTCTGAATGGCATAGTGAAACCCTGTCTCAAAAAGACAAAGGCTGGGGATTTAGTTCAGTGGCCTAAGCGCCTGCCTGCAGGCACGAGGTCATAATTTCCATCAAATTTCAAGAGGAAAATATAAGAGAAGCACTTAAAAACGTTGATATAGGCAATGATTTTCTGCATATAATCTCCAAAGCACAGGAAACAAAATAAAAAACAGACAAATGGAAAGTGATCAGGCTAATAGCTGAGGACACAACATAGTAGAAAGAGGACCTACAGAAATAAGATACATTTGGCAACTATTTATAGGACATAAAAGGAACTTAGAAAACAACCAAAACCAAAAAGTACAATTTAAAAATGAGCAAATGATCTGAACAGGCAGTTCTCAAAAGAATAAATACAAATGAGTCAACAAATATATTTAAAAAGTGCTCAATATCTTTAACCATCAGGAAAATGCAAATCAAAATTGCAATGAGAAACCATCTCACCCCAGTTAGAATGGCTGTTATTGAAACAAAAACAAAAAAATAACAGATGCTGGTGAGAATGTGGAGAAAAGGGAATTCATACACTGTTGGGAATGTAAATTAGTGGAGTCATTATGAAGAGTATGGAGGGTTTTTTTTTAAATTTTATTTTAAAGAGAATAGAACAGAATAAAACCAATCAAAACAAAGCAGTGTAAGTGATACAGGACTTCAAAACATTACAAAATCAACAATAGTTACCATAATGCCTTTTGATGTCTTCAAAATAACTGCAGATAACTTCAGATGTAGTAAAAATCAAACAGAACAGAATATAATAAAAACAATAAAAACAAGACAATGAATTCAGTTAAGGACTTTAAAACAAGCCAATAGTGAATCCAGAATTACTACCATAGTGTATCTTGCTATCTTTGAAATAGCTGCTCTTCCCTTCGGATTTAACATAAACAAAAGAAAAGAGAGTAAAACCCAACCCAACAGAACAATGGAAACGATATAGGACTTCAAAACAAGACCACAGAGAATCAACAATGCCTACCACCCTCAGAAGGAGATCCATCAGTGTATGGGTGGATAAAGAAAACATGCTATATACACACAATGGAATGTCCCTCAGGCATAAAGAAGAATGAAATCTTGTCATTTGCAGCAAAGTAGAAGTAACTGGAGAACTTTGTTAGGTAAAATAATACAGATACGGGAAGACGTGTGCCATATGTTTTCATAGGAGAAAACTAAAAAAAGTCAACCTTGATGTAGATTATAATTTAGAGGTTGGGAAGGAAGAGATGAATAAAGGAGGGCTGGGTATGCAGAGGCGCTGGCATCTCAGAGGCAGCACAGCACATCTCCAAACCAGTGGTGGTGATCTTTCAGAGACAAGTGCTCATATTGCAACACAAAACCCACTTGTTTATTGCAACACTGCAGTGAAACCTGAATGCTGAGGTTTTAGTTAAAAAAAAAATTCATAACATTTACATCTTTTTTCTTAAGAGAAAACAACATGTGTGCCATAGGTTATCCATCACAACCCTTGTGGGTGTTCTTCTTGATCAACAGCAGCTGTGTTCACGGTTTGCTGTAATGTACCAGGCATCACTCTCAACTGGCTGGAGTTGGCGTTATCAGTTAAAACCAGTTTGGCATCATTAGTCCAGAACTTCATTAAAAATAATAGATGATAAATGAGTCCACCTTTGACCTAACTAGGAAGGGTCTGAAGTCTATTAGGTTAGTAAAGATGGGAAGAGTGAGGACAAACAAAACCGTATTTAACAAAAAGGAAACCTTGATGGAACAGTCTCTTGATGAAGAGTTTGTACTTGTAATTGCTATCTTGGAGATCTTTGAAAACAGAGAATCACTTGAAGCCAGGATCCTGATTTAAATACCTTCTTCATCTTATGGTTTTCCTGGGGCTTTGAGTTTATAAACTGTTTTTAGACATCCTTATTTTGCTATTTACTACTGAATTCTACTGCTTCTTTCCTTGGTTAATTGATTCCTGGATGTCATTCTATATCTGTGAAGAAAGGAAACTGACATATAGGGAAAATACTGCATTTCTCCTCTAATTAAGAGGTAAAAATCTAACTAGGAACTGCTCTTTTAGTTAGTGGGTTTTGTCAAATGTTTAGTAAGTTACTAAAATATTTGCAGTAATTTATTTTCTTGGTTTTGAGATACCTTCAAAATTAATCAGATTAATTTAAGCATTAGGAATCACCTGAATAAAGTATTCTGTACATAACTGGCAGGAAATTAACCTTTCACAGGTTTTCTCACAATACTTGTTCTAGAAATTGAGACTTTAATTTTGTGTGCATTAATCCCAGATTATCACATTAATTTAATGAGCTGTTGATTCTTCAAACAAAAGTCTCAAGATATGTATTCTTTTATAATTCTGAATATTAGCTGTGTGCTTTCAACCATGTACTCTTTACCATATTAAACTGAATTTTTAAATCAGCTTATTTTGGGGATGCTAAAGTAATAATCTAATTTTGTAGTCAATAAATGGTGGATTATCTGCATGGCTTGTTTCCTAGGTGGCTGCAAATGTTTAAAATATTTTTAAAAGTCAAGTTTTGAAATTTCACTCTTGACTCTTCATTTACATCCAGATGAAAGGGAAGTTTTAAAACTTTAATTAAAGCATATTAACACAAATGTCAGTTATTAAAACTATATATTTAAAATATTCATAATCATATACCATTCTATTTCTGAGCACCCGACTAAACCAATGAATTATTATTATTAGTGATTTTATTGTGTCTTACTAGAACAGGTTAGACAAAAATTTTTATAAAACACAATTCAGCCTGTCTCTGAAGATACAATTTGGCAAATGTCAGTAGACATGCACCTTGTAATTTCAGTCATCACTATCGTTTTGGAATACACAGATTAAGAAGGAAACAATCAGAGTAGTTGTGGATGTCTCTGTAGACTAATACATAAAGGAAATGCATGTGTGACTAATACGTACTAACTAGTGTTGTGTGGTTCTTTCCACTAACATCCTTTTGGCCTTCTTACTTATAAGCTTGTGGAAGCATTTATGCGATCTCCAGAGTCCATTCCTTGGAAATTGTTTTAATACCACAACAAGCACAAATACAAGTTGTGCATGTTAGAGTGACTTCTCTCTGAAGGAAAGCAATCAAGAATTCACTGGCAGCAGAAACTATTTCTAGATAGCCACCCCCTCAAAAAAAAAAAAGACTAGTTTGATTTCTTTGTCCCAATATCTACCTTGTATATCATCATGTCTTTTATTAGACCTGGTCTTTTACATATTTGAGCTAATGAATTTTCCATTTCTGGTTTTTTTTTTTCTTTTTTTTTTTTGTACTGGGTATCAAACTCAGGACCTTGTCCTTGCCAGGCAAGTGCCTATGCCTCTGAGCTATAGCCCTGACCCTAAGTAGTAATTCTTTAGAGTTAATTCTGTGAGAAAATCTCAGTATTCTGTGTCAGTGAGATCTTTTGTGCAGTCACTATCTTCAAGAATTTCACTATCTGAGAATTAGAACTGTCCTGCTGCAAACAGCACCATGCATGGGCTGCTGTGGGACTGGGACATCCAGAGCCAAGCCTCTCCCCGTGAGTCAGTGTCAGCATGGACTTTGGGGAGGGAGAACTAGACCTGTCCCACCTGAAACAGCCCCATGCACTGGCCACTGCCTGGACTGGGACTTCCAGAGCCAAACCTCTCCCCGTGGGCCCCCACTGGCAGGGGGGAACAGTTAGATCTCAGGTCCTTAAGGCTTGTGGGCTGGCAAACAAAAGTGTCAGCCCTTCCCCCAAGTGACTGGCGGATCCAGAGAAACACAGGCTCTAGTGATAGTTATTAAGGTGAAATACAATTGAAAGCCTGTGGTGCTTTGGTGTTTCACTGACCTTGCAGGTCTAGAGCCAGTGGTCTGATCTTCCATTCA
>RJWT010034178.1:0-13734 GCA_004365215.1 Cuniculus paca
GTCTTTACTGGCGTTCTGCCACACAGTAACACCGGATAGCCTTTCCTGCTGTGCCACCTGACTCCCCCAAGAAACTGAAAGAGAGACTAATGACAAATTCCTACAGTTATTGCTAAAAATGTTTTACTAGCCAGAATCCTTGGCACCCATCAATTTCTGAATTTTAGTGTTTCTGTATTCAACTTGGGGGAAAAGAAATCAAAGTCTTACTTAAATTCAGTACAGCTTTATTGAACTCCTTTTGCACAAACTACATGACAAAGTGGTAGGCACAGGCAATACATACTTGCTTGGATGTGGCTCACAGAGGTCAGATAGACTCTATACTGTGTCTACACCAAGCACAACTTCCAGGGTTATTTCTTCTTTGATTGTGGCTTAGTCTGCAGTAGAAATCCTGCTTCTTAGATTCCTGTGGTTCAACAGGTGGGGTGCCATCCTTCCTCAATTATTCTGTGCAAGAGAGCCTCAGACAAAGCAGAAGAAAGCCACCTAAACCAAGTGCAGAGGTAGCCTGACAGGTAATGTTAATTGTAAAGCCAAAAACATAGTGACTGTTTATCATTTAAATCTTGCTTTCTCAAAAAAGATTTAAAAGAGCCTGAAGGAAAAAGAAAATATATTAAGTAGCTACCTATGCCAGTGTCTATACTGAGGGCTTTGTGTCTATAGTTCCTTAATATCAATGTGATGCAGCAGTGTGTTAGTTCATTTCTCTTCCAGAACAGTGGGAGGAGCTGTTGAAAGGTCTTAGTTGGCCCAGCCAGCAGCATGTTCAAATTTCTGTATTATAAGCCTTTAGTAAGGATATCAGTGTCTTCTAGAAGTAACAATTTGAATCCAGTCACTGTTTTCTCTAAGAAAACCTTATCATTTAATATCTAGAAAGACCTCAATCTGGTGCTACATGAAAACAGTGAGGGTTTCCAGTCTAGTTCATAGGCATTGGTTCTTGGACTTTTAAGACAATAGGTGTCCTTCTATTAAGGCAGAGACCCTCTATATCAATTCAGTTATCCCCCCTGCCTTGCAGAGGAACAATATGGGTAGAAAGGGAGGGTGTTGGGAAGCTTTGTGTGGATAATCAGTACTATAGTTGTATTTTATTATTTAATGTCTCCTTTTCTGCTTATTAAAGTTGATTCAATGCCCAGAGGAAAACAATTTCTTTTCAGATGCCCAAATTTTTTTTTTTTTTTGTACCTGGGATCAAACTCTCAACCTCACGCTTACCAGGCAAGCACTTGAGCCACTGAGCTAAATCCCTGGCCCTCAAATGCCCAATTTTGTGTGACTTGTATTTGGATTATCTCCAGGGCAACCTGAGGATTCATTGTGGTTCCATTTCTTTTGAAAGCACTAAGAGTGTTCTGTTTTACTCAAAATGCAAGCAATACATTTTTCTTTATTTGTCCACCACACCATTTGCTGGCCAAATGAATAAATAATGATTAATACAACATTGTATCTGTCCTTCCAAAGAGACTTTTAAAAACTCAGTAAGTGATCTCTGCGTTCATCACATACGAAGTGTCTATTGTGTGCCAGGCATGCGACGGGGCACAGCATGTCCCAGCTTTGGAGCTCCATAGTCCACTAGATCCCGTAACCATAGGAGCAGTTTTTTGTAACACAATCCTGCTGTGATACGATGAGGCTCAACTCCTTTGGCAGTATTGTCCCAGGTTTCAGGGAAGGCACCTGAAAGAGTGAGGTCAGAAGGATGAATAGAGTTAAGCAAATGAAGGAGATTGAAAAGGGCGTTTCAGATGGCATGAACTTCATCAGAAAAGCCCACTGAGGGCAAGAGACAGGAGACTCGGAACAATTCATTCAAGCAGTGGCTATCGGGGGGAGTGGCAGTTGTAGGAGAAAGAGAGGTGGGCAAGGACCAGATTTTAAAGGGCCTTGACTGTCATGTTTTAAAGAGTTTGTCACACAAAGGATAATGCAAAGCTGTTGTCCGATTTTATATGTGAGATAGTTCACTGTTAACATTTTTTTGCAGTCGTGCAAGGAGAAATAATATGGTGGAGTTTCCTGCCCATTCTAAATGCCCGCACTACCTGCCTATGCCAATTCTTCCTGTCTCCCAGAAACTAAACAGGAACTGTGTAGGTTTCAGAAGTAGAAATAAAGGCTAGAGGATTAAGTTCAAGTTCACTCACCATGGCTCAAGTTCATCTCAAACCACAATGTGGTATCTAGGATTTGAGGTTCTGATACCTTGGGCTACATGTGGACTGTGGTCTAGAGGTAGAGACAGGATATTTGAACCATATTCCAAGTCATTTAATTTACTGAGCATATAAATGCCTGTTAATGTGGCACTGCTGACTAGGCATTGAGGATATGGTCACTTTTTAAAGGCCCTAGTAATGTCTTCTGGGGGGTTGTAGTAGTTCATTCAGGGGAGTCGCACTAGAGATGAAGACATGGGCTGATTTGAAGGACATTTTACAAGGTAGAATAAGGCTCAATCTTAACAGAAAGTAGAGGGATTATGAAGAAGAAGATTGCTTCTTGTTAAAGTGGGAAGAAAACTTTAGATTGAAGATTTACTCATTTTAAATGCATTTATTGCACCTTTTATTATAGCTGTTGGAGAAAGATGAAAAACAGATGACTGTCATGTTTTATTAAAGAGTTTGTTAATTTACTGAGCATATAAATGACTGACTTCAAGGAGTTTCACAGGAAAAATTATTATAAGACATGTGCTGTGATAGAGATGTGCTCAAGTGTTTAGTATCTTCCAACAGTGGGGGGAATGGAATTGAAGAAAACATCTTAGAAGGGATGAACCCTAAGCTATGTCTTGAAATGTAAGACAAGTTTAACCTAATCAGAGATACAGAGATGGGGCAGCATGTTTAAAAGTTAGAGTGTGGCAAGTTTAAATATCACATTGTTTCTCTTGTGTGAGAAACCCAAAAGATAAATGAGGAACATAATGGAGGTAGATATTGGAGAGTAGAAAGAGCACATTCAAATGGGAAGGGGAACCAGGGAGGGAGCAGAGAAAAGGAAAGGAAAGGACAGGACTGGACAAAAATGGAAACAAAGCTTCTGTAAATGGGGAGTGGAAGAAGGATTGAAGGGAGGAGAGGGGAATGGGAAAAAAGAATTGAGATGTGTTATGTGCAGTTACAAATTCCCTGATGTATGTGATCAATATATATGGCAACTACATGCTAATAAAAAGAATGAAGTTTTAAAAAAAATAAAAATAAGGGCCAATGGGGGAAGAAAAAGTAGACAGTGGGACCTTTGCAAACTTATTGCACTTGCGTGTGTGTGTGTCTTTCTGAAAGGATTAGAAAGGAGAGCAAAGGGATCAAGGTGAAGGTCACTTAATAGTCCACATTTAGAAGTTCGTTCAGCTAACAGAAGTGATTGAAGAGTCTTAAGTCAAGAGACAACCAGAGTTGCCAAGAGACCTCACTGAGGTGATCCTGTGACTGGTAACCGGAAGGTAATGACTCTGGAGGCAGGCAGCGCACATTTGGTGGCAGTCGTAGTAACTCTGATGAGAACTAAAGAATGGAAAAGAACCTGTTAAAAAGAAATACCAACACCCCTTTCAGCTGTCAGGAGGGGAGGAGCAGCCTTTACAAGGCACCTGGAGGCCTGAAAAGGCTCACTGTCACAGAGTATTCCCTGTGGTATAGGCAGGAGCAAAGAGAAAAGGGTAACGTATGAAGCTTGAAAAGTAGGTTAGGGTTGAATATGAAGCAATTCATGTACCATGGCCAGGATTTGGGATTAATTTTAATAACAAGTTACTGTTTTTAACTATTGCGTAAGTGTTTGGAACTGTAATTTAAATAGTAGTTAACACTTGAGTGCCATCTCTCTTCTAAACCCTTCAAACATAGTAATACAATTAATCTTCATAGTAACTCTTGGATGGACATCATTATTGCCTCCATTCTATAGATAGGGAAACCAGTATAAACAAGAGAAAAACTTGTCATACTAGTAAACCATAGAGTCCGGATTTAACCCAAGCAATCTGAATCAGAACTACCACTTGTAACACCTTGCTTAGTATTTCTCAGCCAGGGATCACATTAATACAGCAGGTAACAGTTCTAAAGATCTGGTTGTCTAGACTTATGGTATCAGAATGTTCTTGAATAATGCATGACAAAAGCTCCAGGGTAGTTGTCTTGCACTTGCTCGCAGTTGAATACTGCAGGGAGCCCTGTTAGGAAGTCCTGCCAGTGTGCAGGCAAGAGATGATGAATGCCGAAACTACAGAAGTCAGCCCTTTGGAAGACTGTAGAGGAAACAGATATAGGGCTTAAGGGGTAGAATCGGTTTAATGAGATGTAAGCAATGGAAAAGAATCAAAACTGAATCCCAAGACTATACAATTGAGGGTTTCTTTAGCAAGTGTGATCTCAGCCAAGGAAGGAGGAAGGGTGGGCTTGGGAGTAAGAATAATGGGTTTTGAACACTTGAGTTTTAAAATCTATTGGTTGTCTAAAGTTGCCTTAACAAGATAAAGTTTACCTTTTGGGGTGCCTGTGTGCCAGTTGTGTTAGTGCTTTAGTGCTGAAACTAAATCAGTCAGCAGGAAGAGTTGAGGAACCTAGTTTAGAGATGAGATGGAATTGTTAGTGTGCAAACAATAGGAATTCAGTGTTTTCATGTGGGATATTAACCTCGCCTAGGAAAGGGAATCTAGGGCCATACTTTCAATCACAGATTTAAAGTAAATTTCATTGTAAAAGAAATTATGGAAACTGGGGGGAAGAGGGGTTCACTCATTTGAAGAACTGTGGGGGATATTGATTAAAGTCAGAACTGTTATCCCTGTGCATAATTTTAGGCTCATGCTATTGTTTTACTTCTCTACTTTAGGTCCCTTGGGAGAAACCCCTTGAGGTGTGCAGGTTGAGACAAGGAAGGATGCCAGTGTGAGAGCTAGATGGTGTGAAACCACCCCAGAACCAGGAAATGGCTACAGCCTTGGAACCAGAGGACCAGGATCTTTGGGAAGAAGAGGGAATTCTGATGGTGAAACTGGAAGATGATTTCACCTGCAGGCCAGAGTCTGTCTTACAGAGGGATGACCCTGTGCTAGAGACCTCTCACCAGAACTTTCGACGTTTTCGCTACCAGGAAGCAGCAAGCCCTCGAGAAGCTCTCATCAGACTCCGAGAACTTTGTCATCAGTGGCTAAGGCCAGAAAGGCGGACGAAGGAGCAGATCCTAGAACTGCTCGTGCTGGAGCAGTTCCTCACCGTCCTGCCTGGAGAACTACAGAGCTGGGTGCGGGGCCAGCGGCCAGAGAGTGGCGAGGAGGCAGTGACACTGGTGGAGGGTTTGCAGAAACAGCCCAGGAGACCAAGGCGGTGGGTGAGGAGGGGGAGTCCTGATCTGTGTGATGTAGAGGGGGACTGTCTACTGGAAAGTTGAATTAGTGGGGAGACTTACAGGGCCCCCTAAACTGTCCATTAATCAGCCCTGCCCTTGGGTTGCTCCCAGGTCCATAAGCCCCATAGGGCAGGGTGTGTGTGTGTGTGTGTGTGTGTGTGTGTGGCTTTCTAGATCGTGGCTTTGGTTTTCTTTCTTTGGCTGTTGAGCCTCAGGTTCCTGGGGAAGAGAATTTTATGACTTCCTCTAAAGTCTCCTAGACCCTCTAAAGTCTCTTAGACCCTCTTCCAGAATGGTAAGCAGGGAGAGCAGATGGCAAGAGAACTTCAGGCAGGCAGGGTGGGTGGAGGTGGGAAGGATGGGAACCTCAGACCCTTGGGTAACAGGAGCAAGGGTTGAGGCAAGTGAGAAATTAGTACAGTACCTGAGTGCCCCTGCCTTGTCCTGGTGAGAGTCATTTTCAGCTCTTTGCATGCCCTGGTAGAACTAAAGCTTCCGCTCATGTGGGTCCATCTGGGAGTTTTTCCATAGGTGGATTCTAAAGTAAGCTCTGATCATAATCAGGAATTCCTTCCTGACTCCATGGTGACTGGAAGTTGGAATTCTTCCCAGGTGACCGTCCATGTTCATGGCCAGGAAGTCCTGTCAGAGGAGACAGTGCACCTAGGGGCAGAACCTGAGTCACCCAGTGAGCTACAGGACCCACCACAGACTTCAACCCTTGAGCAGTCACATGAGGAAACCAACCAGAGCCCAGATCAGGGGACACCAGAACGGCAGAGCCCGCACTGTGAAGAGGAGTTCCAGCCCCTACAGGAGAACGGTGGGGAGCCTGAGCAGGAAGAGGGGATTGTAGCAGAGTACAGGGAGGGAATCTGCAGGCTTTAATGGAGAGAAATTATAGAATCCCAGACACTGAGAAGAAACAATGCCAGCTGGCATGCCACCAGGATGGGACCAAGCTTACATAGCAGTATTCTGGGTTGCTCTTTTGGCATTCTGGTCAGCTTCTAGATAGGGGCATTGTGATGACTTGGTCACCTCAGACCACATTCCTGATTCCTGTATTGGGAGTTAAAGCCACCTTCCTACCAAAAATGATGGGCAGTGCTCGGGTATTTGCCATTTATCATGGTGCACTGCATGTGGCTGATTTCTTGCCTTCTTTTCTCCTTAGAGGTTCCAGTGCTCCAGAACCCAGACCTTCCTGCAGACAGGAACCCTGGAGACCCAGAGATGGTTGCTCTTCTGACTGCTCTGTCACAGGTGCGTCCCAGTTTCCTCTGCACAGCAGTTTGTTGGAAGAACTATTGGGTGTTAGCCATATGCTAAACAGATCAGATGGGATGCAGAATTACCATTCCTACAGTAGTGTAAGTTCTCAGTTCTGCAGGTACATGGAAGGGTAGAGGAAATGATGAGATAAATTATAATGGTCTCCATTGGATATGCAGTCTCCACAGCCTCTTGACCAGAAGGGCTAACAAAAATGGGATTATTTCATACCATTCCAGTATAGCTTTGAAGTTGTTAAATGAAGGGGTTTTGCTTTGAGGAGTAAATTTGCTAGTCATTTGTAAAAATGGCTGATTTCACTGCCATGACATTTATAAGGCATTCATCATGGTCAGAGCCCTGAAACTAAACTGTGTGGCCAGAGAGGGTGGAGACAGAATTCATCTATGGTGTTACATTGTCATCTAGCTGAGGAAAAGGTCTTATGCTATAGGATGTAAGTGAAAGGATGATTAGTTAGGGTTAAATAGGGATAGCTTGTAGGAAAAGGTGAATTTTTGTAGAGAAGAATGTATGGTTAAAACATCAAGTAGAGAGTTGAATAATGAACTTTGTTGAGTTTTAAATAATACTGTAACGAAGAAGAAAAATATAGACTAGCCCTCAGGGAAACCAGGGAGCTGGAATGGCAGGCATAGGGCCAGTGCTTTCCCAGAAGTAGAAAGTCAGGAAGTGAGACAAATGGGGACACAGCTTCCTGAAAGGAAACCTTGTAGCCTACTAGAGTCCCTTTTGTCTGCTGGATAGATTCTGCTTATACATAAGACTTCACCCCAGAACAAGCTATGAGTACCAGAAGCATCACATTCTGATTTCATCCTTGTGTTGATTCAGGGACTGGTAACATTCAAGGATGTGGCTGTATGCTTCTCCCAGGACCAGTGGAGTGATCTGGATCCAACACAGAAAGAATTCTATGGAGAATATGTCTTGGAAGAAGATTGTGGAATTGTGGTCTCTCTGTGTAAGGAATTTCATGTGTTTCTAGAGCATTTTAAGCACAGAGATCTTTTTTCCTTTTACAAATTTGGGGGTGATCTCATACCTTAGATTGTATGCACTTGAATGTCTTTTATGATTACCCCACCAGTGATTTAAAGGCTAATTAGATGAAGCAGATGGTATCCTTCCAAGTTAGAAGGAAGAGATTAAATGCAAGAAACATGGATGGAAACATCTATTAAAGAATCTATAGTTATAGTGTTAGTACAGAAATATTTGAGGTAGGCATATAAGTTTTCAAACAAACAAAAGAAGATAATCTGCTTTCCTAGAAAAGGGCCAAGGTTTACCCTCTTATTATTGAAGTAATTATTGAGTTTCAGGTGAAAGGTCCAAGAAAGACAGAGTTTTGCTCGAAGAAACTAAAGCGTTGACCAACTATCTTCGGTCTGTAACCTTCCAACCAGAAAAGATATGTTCTTAACTCAGGGAAGTGTTGAACTAGTCGTGATGTCCTGTTCTCCCTTTCTTGAGCAGCATTTCCAATCCCCAGACTAGATGATATCTCCCAGGTTAGAGAAGAAGAGCCTCAGGTCCCAGATATCCATGAGCCTCAAGAGCCTGAAGAGCCAGAAATCCTGAGTTTTACCTACACAGGTGAGGAATGACAGAAAGGGTCTTACCACTCTGAGTGGGCAGTCCTCTAGTCAGTGCTTCTCTTTCCTTCTAGGGCCCCCTCATTGGTTCTTCCAGCATGTCAGCCATTGCTGTCATCTCCCTCTGAAAGTCAGACTCTTGTGTCATTTTCCTCTTCACCCTTCTCAGTATTTATTTGAGGGTTAGGCAATGCAATGAAATATGAAACATCTAAACTTCTGAATCACTGCTATACCATTTCCTACACAGCTGTTAAACCTTGATCCTCAGTCTCTGCATTGGTAAACTGAGGGTGATGATATTGGTCCATGCTAAATTTTGTCACCGCCATAACACACAAGAATATTCCTGGACCATGATGGGCATTCAGTTATTTCCTTCTTTCTCCACTTTACACTTAGGAAATTCATGCTTTTCTCAATATGCTTTTATCCTCAAAACCCTTTTTAAAATCCCCCCACTGGGCCGGGAATTTAGCTCAGCAGTGTAAGCACCTGCCTGGCGAGCACAAGGTCATGAGTTCAATCCCCGGTACCAAGTAAATAAATAAATAAATAAATAAAAACCCCCCACTGTGTAGAAAACTTCGTTGCCTTAATAATTCTCCTTTTTTCTTTTCACCTTTTCTACAGGAGACAGGAGTGAAGACGAGGAGCAGTGTGTTGAGCAAGATCTCTGTTTGGAGGATACGCATACGTCTATTTTGGGAGATCCAGAAATTCACCGGACTCCAGATTGGGAAATCATCTTTGAGGATAACCCAGATAGAACTAATGAAAGAAGATTTGGTGCAAATATTTCTCAAGTTAATAGTTTTATGAATCTTCGGGAAACTATGCCTGCACACCCTCTGTTAGGGAGGCATCATGTCTGTCCTGTTTGTGGGAAAAGCTTCACATGTAACTCTCACCTTATTAGACATCTGCGAACTCACACAGGAGAGAAGCCCTATAAATGTATGGAGTGTGGAAAAAGTTACACACGGAGCTCACATCTTGCCAGGCATCAAAAGGTTCACAAGATAAACACTTACAAGTATCCACTAAATCGGAAGAATGTGGACAAGACCTCCCCACTGATCCAAACTGGGAGAACATCATCTGTGGAGAAACCCTATAGATGTGACAATTGCGGAAAACATTTCCGCTGGGCTTCAGACCTTGTCAGGCATCAGAGGACACATACAGGGGAAAAACCTTTCTTCTGTACTATTTGTGGCAAAAGCTTTAGCCAGAAATCTGTATTAACCACACACCAAAGAATCCACCTTGGAGGCAAACCCTACTTGTGTGGAGAGTGTGGAAAGGACTTCAGTGACCACAGGCAGTATCTTGCACACAGAAAGACACATGCAGCTGAGGAACTCTACCTCTGCAGTGAATGTGGGCGCTGTTTCAGTGACAGTGCAGCATTTGCCAAACACACGAGAGGACATACCTCAGTGAGGCAGTGCCGGTGCACTGAATGTGGAAAAAGCTTCAGTCGGAGGGACCACCTGGTCAGGCATCAGCGCACACATACCGGAGAGAAACCATTCACCTGCCCTACCTGTGGGAAGAGCTTCAGCAGAGGATATCACTTAATCAGGCATCAGAGGACACACTCGGAAAAGACCTCCTAGCAAGGTACCCATGTAAGAAGATCCATATTCAGCCATCACCTAGGATGGGACAGGAGAAGCTCTCAAGGCAGCCTGGGAAGACCTTTTCCAAGGCACCTCCTGCACCGGCCAGACCTTACATCACCTCTTCCCACCACAAAATAAAAGCTTTAAGCAGAACATCTGCACCATGAGATGATGTTTTACCCAAAGTGCAACCTGAATTAAGGCTTCTCCTTCACTGAAGTGTTCCTGCCTCTACCTCATGGGTGTTGAAATAGGAGAATTAGAAGACTGAAGAGGTTGTGGTCACTCTTTTCCAAAAAGGCTATTACATGTCCTTAAAACTACTTACCAGCCTCATGTTTAAAGTGGCCAAGGTTAGCCCCTTAGGTCTGTTAAGGGATCGGCCTGAAAGGTTCTGTCCTTCCTGAGCTCAAATCTTAAAGCACACAGCCGTGAACTTGAAACAGGAGATTTGCATCCTGATGACTTTGCCACACACAGGATAACGTATAAACCCTTTACTGTCTGACTCACTTGTTCACCATGCACTTTGTTTTGATGCTAGGGAGAGATGGGAGAAAGTTCAAGGGCAAAACCCTCACGGCTGCTTTATACGCACCTTGGCAAGCTGCTCCCTTCTCCACTGTCAAAATGATACCTGATGCCAACCACTGCCAGAATAGAAGGCCTGGTCAGAAGTCTGATTCTTTGTGGGCATTTTTGTTTTTCCTGCCTTTAGCTTTTTTACTGCTCAACAGTCTTGTTTTGTCCCTACCACTTCCACCCTAAGTGAGATGTAATACTTGAGGGATTCCATAAAGCATAACTAAATGATGAAATCATCTACATTCCCAAATGTGTACATGCCCACTCTCCCCTTCCCTCTCTTCACATGGATTGTGTGAAGGAATTTGGAACAGTGTCACCTTATAAAGGCTCTTTTTAACATTTACAGAATTGTGATTGGGTCACTTCATTTACATGAAGAGAAGTGGAAAAGATCTAAGATTGCACTATAGAAAAATAGGGAAAAGCTGTTGCTGCTGGCCAAGACCATCAGGACTGCTCTGATACTCCCCATCATCCCTGCCTCATTTCCCTGATGACAGGAAATCCTCAACCCCATCAGCTGGGGCATTGCAGAGTCACAGGAGTATATGGCTCTCATGTATCTGTATTTGCTTTTTCTTACGTGATTTCATTAGTGTGTGACAGAGAACTAAGTAGTGTCTCCTCATGACCCAGAGGTCTTTTTTGCCTTTTCAAGGTTCCCTGGAGAGGAGGCTGAATAATTTTAAACCTCACCTGTTCTGATTGTGGGAGTGGCAAGGACGGGAGAGGTACCCTCCATAAATGGAGCACAGGGTATGGGAATAAAGCATGAGAAGGGAGATAGTCTTCTGTGCCTGGTTTCTTCTTGTTTCACAATTCACTGTGTGCTCATGTACACCAGAGGAATGTAGTGGATGAACAACAGCCCAGCAAGGAAGTTCTTATTTTGGCCTGTAACGATAGTCTAATGGACTGGTTTAGTTTTAATACCTGTCAGCTGTCATCCTTCTGAAGTAATACTAGCAGGAAAGTTCCCTGCTTTCTGGCATCTTCCATTTTATCCATTCCTTTTCCAAGACGTCAAGGTCCTAATGCTTCTGAAGGTCCATCTTATAAATAGATCTAGGAGCACAGGGTAGTTTTCCACGAGAATAATGAAGGCTTGGAATGGTTAGTGTAGCCACAGATGGAACATGTATGGATGCAAGATAAGACCCAAGACTGGAGTTTGCAGAAGAGGCTTAACAGGCATTTCAGTATGTGCTGAGACAAATGTCACACCATCAAAAGATCATTTCTCTTACCTTATGCTGATCATTTACAGAAACTAATGGAATGCTGGAGGTGACTGAGTGGACTTTTCTTTCTAAGCCACATGATTACAATGAGTGAAAACTTTTTTTTTTTTTTGGTACGGGGGGATCAAACTCACAACCTCGTGCTTGCCAGGCAGGCGCTTATGCCACTGAGCTAAATTCCCCAGCCCCAATAACTGAAAATCTTGTAAGAATTCTACAAAAGGGAAAGTTTGAGACTGGTCAAATTTTTTGGAACATTAAGTAGTACTGCACTTCTATGGATGATACCCTGAAAATTTCAGATGCTGACAGTAAAGCTCTGGTCCCTTTTGTAAACCAGTATTTTTGAAGGTTCCTGGAAAGATGTGCTTGGCTCCAAATCTAAAAATGACAGTTTGCAGCAGCAGGAATTACAGAAACAGAATTAGTGCAGTGACCATAAGGAGCTAGGGCCAGAACATACGAACAATGGAATCTGGCATACTTGAATACCTACTAAATAAATGTTTCTGAGGAAGAGGGAAGGGTTTTAAAATTTATATTTGAAGAAATTGTAATTGACAGAATGTTCAGATTGTTGGACTCATCATTGGGTAGCCTGCTTCTGAAAATGACTCACCAGTTAAACACTTGGTTCCGGGTTGCTCACCTTTCCTGGAGTTAACATTCCAGATTCTTATCTCGAGCAAAGAATTGGACAAGGCAAGCCAAAAATGGTGCCAAAAGTTTTTGTTGTTGTTTTTGAAAAGTGAGGGAGGAATGGGGCATGGGAGAAACCAGCTATGCAGAGCAAACTTGGGCAAAACAAGATAAAAATAAGATAAAAGTACACACTGTGTCTTGGCAACTGGGTGATCTTGAGAGGTCACGAGAGCAAGGTCTTGGCATCTGTCCTTTACACTGTCCAAATCTTGAGGAAACCCATAAGAACTGCTCACAGGTCCTGAGAGGCAGTGCTGACATCCCAGGTCTCAGACTGATGTCAGCTCGAGGCCATTCTATTGAAAACCTGCTTAAATTCTTATGAGAAGTCCACATGCAGGTCTTTGGGAAGTGTTTTCCCCATGTGTTCCAGGATCTTACAATTAATAGGTCACATCTACTTCCCCACCTAGCTTTGCCATGCCCTATTTTACAAAAACAAAACAGAAAAGGATAAAAATGATACAGAATTTTAAAAAAATTAGCACTAATAAATTGCATATTGTTATCTTAGAAGTAGTTGTTCAGGTTACAAGATTTAGGCCCAAAAAAAAATGATCAAACAGTGAAAGCACAAACTTCTTTTGGATGAACAGTTTAGTAATATAGCTAGCTATCATACCTAGATATATGATATATATATAAAATATATGAGAGATATATGTATAATCTTTTCCCTTCTTCCTTCTCTCCTTTCCCCATCTCAGTTGTTCTTTCCTTTTGAGCACTTTCTTTCCCTTTCATGACAATATCTACTGTACATTTTGGATCTTATTACTCTTTCAGTTTTGTTTTGTTTTTTTACACTAGGGAGGCAATACGATATTTACAAATTTGAGATTGATTTATTTCACTTATGACTATGGTCTCGGGTTGCCTCCATTTACCTATAAAAACCTCAAGACTATCCTTTATAACTGAGTAATATTCTATTGTATAAAAAATACCACATCTTTTTTATCCATTCCTCATTGGAAGGGCATTTGGATTGTTTCCAAGATTTAGCTATTACCAATTGTGCTGCTATTGACTAGTGCAACCACTGTGGAGGTCAGTCTGGAGGTTTCTCAAAAAGCTAGGACTGGAAGTCCCTTTTAACCCAGCTATTCCACTGCTGGGCATATTCCCAGAAGAAATGAAATCATCTTACCACAGTGATATATGTGCACCCATGTTTATAGCAGCACAATTTGTAATAGCCAAATCTTGGGAACAACCTGAATGCCCATCAATTGAAGAATGGATAAAAAAGATGTGGTACTTTTATACAATGGAGTACTATTCAGCTATAAAAAA
>RJWT010034179.1:0-13736 GCA_004365215.1 Cuniculus paca
ACAAAACAATGAGCATGAACAGGCCCTCAAAACAAGATAAAAGGAAATAAAAAATGGCTACTATAATGTCTCTTTTCATCTTCAATATAACTGTGCATACTATTAGGCATAATAAAATCAAAGAAAACAGCAGAATAAAACCAATCAGAACAAAACACAAAAGCAATACAGGACTTCAAAACAAGACAACAGGAAAACAACAGTGGCTACCATAATGCCTCTTGTTATCTTCAAAGTAGCTGACTATACCATCAGATATAATACAATCAAACAAAAAAAATAGAATAAAATCATTCAAAGCAAAACAATGAAAGCAATACAGAACTTTGAAACAAGATAATAGGTAATCAATATTGGCTACCAAAATATACTTTCTTTGAAATAGCTGTCCATGCCATCAAATATAATAAAATCAAACAAAACAAAACAGAATAAAACTAAACAGAACAATGAAAATAATACAGGGTTTCAAAACACAGTAATAGATTAACAATGGGCCCTGCCTTCACTTTTTAGATAATTCCTCCCCTTTCACTTTCACCATATGTATTGTGCATTTTGGATCCCACAAACGCCTTTAGTTTGTTGTACTAGGGAGACCACAAGAAATTCACCCATGTGATTCTGAACCATTTCACCCATGAGCATGATCTCAAGTTGCATCCATTTACCTATAAGACTTTGAGGTTATCTTTCTTTATATCTGAGTAGGTTTCCATTGTATAAAATGCCATGTCTTTCTTATCCATTCTGTAGTTGATGGACAAGCTACCCCCACTTCTTTCTGGTTCACTGTCACATAGAGCATTATTCTTCTTTGACATTCAGTCTAAGAACCCCCTTTTGATTTAAACATGCTTCTTGTACAAAGCATATTGATAGATCCTATCCCTGATCCATTCTTCCTATGTTTTTTTTTAATTGGTGAATTGAGGCCAATTAATGGTTATGGCCAACATGTACTCACTCATCTATGCCATGCTATTTTCCTGCCATTGGCTGCATACTTTTCCCCTCATTCAATTGTCTGCCCTGCTTGGTGATCCCCCTCTGCCACTGTTCCTGGAACCCTGGTCTTTTTTAACTTTCTCTAGAATATCCTTCAGTATTCTTTGTAGGGTTGGTTTGGTGGTCATGAACTCCTTCAGTTGTTCTTTGTCATGGAAGTATCTTGTTTCTCCATTAATTTTGAAATATAGTTTTGTAGGGTACGTCAATCTGGGTTGGAAGCTGTTTTCTTTCAGGACTTGGAATACTTCACTCCAGCATTTTCTTGACTTGATGGTGTGTGTTGAGAAGTCTGTTGTGAATCTGGTGGGTTTTCCTTTATAGGTGATCTGTTTCTTTTCTCTAACAGTTTTCAATACTCTCTTCTTGTGTTGAATTTCTGGGATCTTGATTATTATATGTCTGGGTATAGATTTATTTTGATTAAGGCTAGCTGGAGTTCTATATGCCTCACTTATCTGCATGTCAAGTCCTTTTCCCATGTGTGGGAAGTTCTCTGGTATTACTTTTGTAAATAGACATTTTATGTCATTTGCATAGACTCTTGTTTTTTCACTGCCACCTATTATTCTTAAGTTATTCTTGTGTCATCTTGTAGCTGTTGCATTCTTATTTCCTGGTTCCTTGTTATTTTTAAGAGATCTTTCCTTTTGTAATTACAAGTTGAAAACCTTTTTTCAAGGTCTGAGAGTCTATCTTCAGTTTCTTTCAAGCATTTTTGCCAGCTTTCACTGGAGTTTTTAATTTCCCAGATATCTCTTTGAATCTGTATCATGTATTCTGAATCTTTTTTATATTGTTCATTCAAGATTTCCCTCATTTTCATTTGCTTCTCTATTTTTTTAATCTATGTCTTCTTTAGAGGTGTTTAGCAATTCTTTTATTAAGTTTTTCATTTCTTCTTTTACCTGAGATAGTATTTCTGTTCTAATTCCTTTTATAGCCTCATGAAGTTGTTTCTTTATTTTAGTTGCCACCACTTGAGAAACTTCAGGTGTGCAACTTCTGATCTCTTCTGTGTTTACATCTCCTGGACTTGCTCTACTTGGTTGGAGGCCAGAGACTACCTTTTGCTTCTACCTCTTGACATTTTCTTGAGTTCTTCTGGGAAAGTGGGTAGTGGGGTCCCAGACACTTCCTGCATTGGCCACAATTTCTCCTAAGTGTGATTGGTTTTCCTGGTCAATGCTGGCTATGGGTACCTGATGGTGGCCATTGGGTGCTCTGATGTGGGGTTGGCTGCTGCTTTTCCTAGCCAGCACTGGCTTCCAGCAGTGGAAATCCTCCCTGATGGTGGTTAAAGTGTGTGCAGGGATGGGGCTGGCTGCTGCCTGCCAGACCTGATCTGGTACTAGCTGGAGGCCTCCCCAGTGGTGGTTGGAGATGAGGGGGAATAGTTTGAAGGACACTGATATCAGTATGTCTTTTACTTTAATAATTCTTTAAAAAATTAAATATTCACCATTTTCAGTCACACCTTGTATTGACATTAAGTCAGACCTCTAAATCCCATTAACTCCAATTTTGCCCTTGGCAATTATTATATGCATTAAATATTTTAGTTTTGGGGATGCAGATTGTAATCAGCATCAAAGAAGTTTGTATTATGCTAGCTTTGTGGGTTATTTTGTCTTTTCATCAGTCATATAATTTGATTTTGTACTTGCTAATTGAATTACTGAATTTTAAGTATCCCAAATGTTATTTTACTCTTCAACCTTCTTCCTTGATTTAAAATTTTTTGTCAATTTATTACCAACACCATCTCAACTCTAGCAACTCCAAATCTGATATTCTTAGTTAACCTTTCTTCTTGGACTTAATGTTTATTGGTAAACCTATCCTTCGTCATGAACTGTATTCAATAGTTTTTTCCCCTTTGCATTTTTATTTATTTATTTATTTATTTATTTATTTATTTATTTATTTATTTTGCGGCACCAGGGATTGAACTCACGACCTTGCGCTTGCCGGGCAAGCACTTAAGACTGCTGAGCTAGATCCCCAGCCCTCCCCTTTGCATTCTTAGATGAATAAAGATTCGAATCTCAGAAGTAGTGCAGGTTTATCTGTTCAGTTTACAAAGTTCCTCAATTTTCTTTCCATATTGGTTCTATTTTCTCCATATGAACATGGGACATACACTTTTTTCTTTTGGTTGGTAAGATCTAACTACTGGAATGGCCATATTTTATACTGAACCAAAGAGGATGCATGGTGGTTGGGTTTCTATCCTTCCAAGAGTCAAGAGATATTGATGTCATTTTTATAGCTCCAGTGGGAAGATGAACTAAGTTACTATGGGTGAACCTTTGACTTAAAGTTTAAATCTTGGTGCAAATTTTTCAAACTTTGTGTATTAAACCTTTATTCCAGCAGTTTTAAGAGTCAGTTCCAAAGACCAGTGGGATCAATATCATTTAAGAACTAATTAGAAACCTTAGAAATGCCTTCATAGTCCTTGACACAAATTTTAAAAGTGGGGGTGTAGTAATCTGTATTTTATAAAATTTTCCCACTAATTTTAATTCAGCTAAAGTCTGAGAACCATTGTTTTTGTAGAGTAAAATAGATTCAGAGAATAAAATATCTATTAAAAACTACTACAAAATAATGAAAGAGAGCAAAAATTTAACCACTATGAAATTAAGAAATATAAGGCATGAAACCTAGAAACTTTAGAATGAAAAAAAATTCTTTAAATTATGTATTTAAAAGTTTATATTATAAAGTCACCCTAAACAAATTTAATAGATAAAATTATATGGCAAAAAATATTTGCTATCAATCTGACAAGCAAAATACAATCTATAAACATGCATACATCAAACATACATCAAAAGAGTCAATTTCTGTAACACAATGTGACTATATGTCAAAATTATATCACCATATCACATCAAAGGCATCATTTACAAAGAACTTGAAGAGCTTGGTAAAATCCACTGCTCAGAGGATATGCATAAACATCACATGTAAATCAGCATTCTGTTGCCGTAAGAAAATACCTGGGATAATCAATTTAAAAGAAGAAATACTGATTTTGCTTATTTTTAGAAGTGTTAGTCCTTCATCTCCTGGCCCTGTAGATTTTAGGCCAGTGGCAACACCATTGGCATAGTGGAAAGTGCGTGATGGAGCAAAGCAGTCAGGAAGTAAAAATGTGGAAAGTGCATGATGGAGCAAAGTGGTCAGGAAGTAAAAATGAAAGGGAAGAGGGAGCTGTGGTCTTAATACTTTCTTTAGCAATGTATTATCAAACATCACTACTAAACTGTTAAGTTCATTAAAAATGAAAACTTAAGTACCCTTCAAATCAGGAATCCTCTAGTGAATGCATTCCTTACATTGAGAAGGCCAAGTTTGTGTTTATAAATATGTTAATTATAGCACTGCTGTAATGACAAAAAATTAAATAATGCTAATGTCCACCAATAGAAAAATAACAATAAAATGAAGTCTGTTTTTCTAACATGGACTTTTATATAGTTTCACCTATACTCATTGACTTGGAGGGACTGAAGGATATTTATCTGCTTTTGTTAGTTGAACAAAAATTAATAATAATAAACCAAGAAGAACTAATTTTTTAAAAATTCTCTCATATATTACTCCTTTTTTATTTTCGAAAGCAAAACAGAAAAAAGGATAGAAATAATATAGAATTTTAAGAAAAAAACAACAGTAAGAAATCAACACTAGTTAATATATTCCATATTGTCATCTTAGAAATAGTTGTTCAGGTTTACAAGATCTAGGCATAAAAAATGATCAAACAATGTTACTTCTTTTAAATACTTTATCCTCTCAACCTCCTTGTCAGGCAAGAATTTCTGTTCTTTTTTTCAAATGAGAAGTCTTAGATATAGTGGATTTAATCTAAAGTCACTCAGAAAATTAACTTGGTCATCTAGAGTAGTATTGATCTGGACTCAAGGTCTATATTTTCACAGTTTGATTTCTTATATTCTTAATTAAGCTCTACTGCCTCTTTAAATGACATATAAGGAAGGTTATAATATCATTCTTTTAGGTAAAATTGCATATATAATTTTGTTTTAATATATAAGAATAGAGAAGTTACAGAAGGAGATAAAACAGCTTGCAAATTTTGGCTTTGATCCTAAACCCTTCAGAGGTTATGCTAGGAAATCTATGAGAAAGTTGCATGAGAATGAGCCTTCAAAAGAAGAAAGGAAAGAAATCAGCATTCATAAAGCATATGTAAAATTTTTTAATGTTAATGTGATATGACCCCATACATGTAACATTATGTGTTTAACTATGCTGTGAATGTGTGTGTATTGTTTATGTGTGTGTGTGTGAAATGATCTTTTCCAAAACATTCATTGTAGTTATAATAGCTGCATTTACTTTCCTCTTTGCATTTTTATGTATTCAAAAATTTTGTAAAATGAAGAGACCTTTTAAAAATAAAAGCAGAATAGAAAACAACAACATTCCTTAAATTTGGGCTATGTATAGTGACTTTCTCTTTAAAAGAGTACAATATGTAAAGGGAAATAAAAAGAACTTTGTAATGTAGAAACTTGACAAATACTACCTTAAACCTGTTTATCATATTTAGTATCAATGGTGAATAGTCCGAATATATGATGCATTCTTGATATATATGATGAAAATCACACTAATTCCAAGATCTTCATCAAAATGTGTAACTAGTCTGTTCAGGAGGAAAACACAAGACAAAATCTTCCTAAGTCACATTGTACAAATCACATGACCAATAATCCTCAAAACTATAAGATCATTAGAAGCAAAGAAAGTTTGTCATAGACAAGAGATGACTACTGAATGTGGTGTGGTACCTACCAGATGAAATCTTCCAAGATAAAAATAAGGAGAAACTGAAGAAATTTTAGTCAAGTATGCACTTCAGTAAATAATAGTGCATCAATATTCATTCATTACTAATGAAAAATGTATTCAATTAGGGTAAAATGTTAATAACAGAGGTATTGGGTGTGGGATTATATGAAAACCCTTTGCAAGCAATAGTATTGGAAATCAAATAGCTACAAATTTTAAAATTTGTCTAAGAAACAAACAATAACAACAATAAAAATAACAAAGCCACAGTGATTAAAACAAAAGTAAATGTAGGCATTGTTTTGAGTGCTGCAGTTACTACAAAGCAATCAGTTCTTATTTGAAGCTTATATACCAGAATAACAAATTATTTATATTTCTGTATTCCATCCAGCAAATAAATTAAATATTCAAGCTGCAAAGTAAAGTTCTGCTTTTTCAACCTACAATTTTGTTAAGTAATTTAGCTTAACTTTTTGTTAGAAAACCTCAAAATTAGTGATTTTCTCTTTTTTATCATAGCCATACTTGTTTAGTTTTATAGCAAATTTATTAATGTTTTGTTCACTGCTTTTCTTACTCCACTTTTATTTTGGTTGCATCTTTCCTCTTGCTAAAGTAAACCTCCAAGTGAGTAAGATTCTTAATCTTTCAATTTTTTAACTTTAAATACGTTTTTCAATTGGTTCATAATAATGGAATATATTTATGTGTGTAATATGACATTTTAATCACACACACCAACTGCAATGATCAGAGTCAGGTAACTGGCATATCAATCATGTCAATTTCTGAATTCTAGAGAATTCAGTGTATTTTCTCTTTCATATGCTTCAAAACTTTTTATCTTTAAGATTCCATGGTTTCATTATGAAATTATCAAGGTAAATATTTGTTTTTATTTTTCTTTGTTAGTATAGAGATTTCTATCTACATAGGAAAATTTTATTCAATATTTCTTTACATGTTTCCTATTTTCCATTAGTTATATTTTTCCTCTTTAGATTTATATTAGGGTTTTATATGGTAGCCTGAGTTTCCTATTATCTTTTTCATTGCTAATGTATTTTTCTATTCTCTTCTAAGATGTATCTTCTGAGTTCACAATTCTGCCTTTATCTGTGTCTTACTGAATTTGGGTTTTTATTTTGTATGAGTGCTTCTTTCTTCATCTACTATGCAGGTAGGAAAAAGTCACAAAAACAACCAAACAAAAATAAACAGACATTGTAATGCTGCATCCCTGGGCCAGTGGGCAAACTTTTTTTAGTTTCCATGTCCTTTATTGATGGTACCTTATACAGTAGTGAGAGAGATTGTTAAAGCAAAATCATTCAAGTGAGATAGATGGATTCAGACTTTGTGACTTCCAAATATTGTCGGGAGGGAGACAATTCTTCATATCGTACTTTTACAAACCTGCTGCAGAGAGCCATTGCTGGCTTTGTTTCAAACGTCATCAAACGTGTGAAGTTTAAACAAATAACAAATGACTTTGAAATATAGAAATAGAATCTCTCCCTAGGAAAAGAGCAGATAGTTTCCCGAATGGATCATAAAGGTCATGCCATCCACTAGGGGAAGTCTGGGTACATATGCCCATGGCCCTTTTTGCTATTGAAGGTTCAGGGTTTCTTAGCTGTGACTCACACTCAGTGTACACAGCATTGACTTGAGCCCATCTCCACCTGAGACTTGGGAGGTAAGAGGAATTATGAAAACATGAACGGTATACTACTTACTGTGCCATGTTTCTCTCCAGGAGTTTCTGACTCTCGAGACTGGGTCTTCTGCCAGAATCTATGAACACCTCAGGTACCGCTCCCATGGGTCAGCCACCATGCTCAGCTCTACTGAAAGTCAGAAAAATCAGATTTTAAAAACAAATATATGATTTTGCTACAACCATTCTTTTCTTCCACTTGTTATTTTGGCTTTGAATCCTAATTGTTTCCTTCTTTGTCTCTTTTCTCCCCTCATTCCTCCCTCAATTCATATTCTCCCTCTCATTCTTCATATATATAGGATATATATATATAAAATATTTTTATACATATAACTTATATATACATATATGGGATTCTATATAGGTGGACTTTGTAAATACATGTATGCATAAGAAATTTTGATCTTTACATTTCTATGTCTTTGATGAGAAATCTATGTTTTCTTTATCAATTTGATCTCTTCTAGTGACTTATGTCCAGAGACTTCTGATATAACTGTTTCATTTCAGTTTTCATTGCAGTTATTATTAAACTGGCTTCAGGTATCCACCAAATTATCTTGAATAATTTTTCCCTTTAAAGTCAATTTCTAGGACCATGCATAAATATATACACAATTCTTTCCTTCCTAAATCAAAGATATCTAGTTGATCCTTGCATTCCCCTTGGAGAGCAGCAGAATTCTCAGTGACAAGTCATAGAAATCCACTCCTTTTAGAATAAGCAGTTGGTAAATTTACCGTAGGAGTTCTCCAGGTTTTATCAGCTTAATAGTTTTCTACAAAGAAGGTCAGATGTTCTGCTTTCCTGCAGGCAAATATTCTTACTTTATTGGTTTTTCTAAGATTTCTTCATTTGACTTGAGAGAGACAATGCAGAGTGAAAACTTCAACTTCACTTCAAAACTTCTTTCGCAATTTTTGGAATTTTATTACAGAGGCGTTGGAGGATAAGGGGTAAAAGATCATCAACTCTCTTTTTCTGTTTCTTAACAAATCATATGAATATATCTAGAACTGAGTTTGCTATATATTATTCTTACTTATGAGGTTTTGACGTAAAATGAAAGTTCTCATTTAACACACCCCTTATATAAAGGGTGATCAGTTGGTTAGGGCAGAGAAAAAGATTTAGTCCCCAAGTGGAAATTTTCATCCATTATGCATACTGCATCTAGTTTCTTGACTAGATTTCTGTCTTAATTAGGTTCATCTTGTTACAAATTTTACATTGTGAGAGAATAACAGTATTTAAAAATTAAGTTGCAAATATGTTTGATGTCCTGCCATTGGTAAAGCAACACTTTTAGCACATATCTGGAGAGTTGGAATTTTTCCAGCTTCGTTATATTGGGTCCATGTGTAATTAGATTCTTTATTATGGATGCTTTGTCTATATTCTGTGAATTGAATATTTTAATTAAGCAAATATTTACTCAAACTGAGGATAATGTCACAAATAACACACACATATATAACCTTTCACTTGTGGATCTTCTAATATAGCAAGTGTCTTAGTTATTTTTATCATTGCTGAGATAAAACACCTGAAACCCAAAGTTAAAGGAGGAGAGGTTTATTTCAGCTCACAGTTTGTAGAAGTTTCATTCCAAGTCAGCTGGCTTGAAGACAGGATGGCATGGCAGAGGGCTCACTGAGGAGAAACAGTCCATGGTGGACTCTTCCAGCAGGTAAGAGGGACCAAAACAGCAAGCAGCATCCCGCCTTCTTTTCATCACTTTATATTCCACCCAGACTACAAGGCTATTGATTAGAGACATGCACACTCAGAGTGGAGCTTCTATTACCCACACTCAGAACTTTGCTAAACCAATTTGGTTATCACACACTGTAAAGGAACATCACACAACCTAATCCATCCACCTCTGTAAAGCCCCACATATGAGCATTTGAGGCTTTGGGGTGATACGTAGATACAAGCCATAACAGTAAGGAAAATATACATTTAGCAGCTATTTTTGCAATTTATTTGTTACTTATTGCCAGTAATTATCATAAAGAAAAATTTGAGAGTACAAAGAGTGTATATAATAAAAATAACTGATCAAAACCAGAGTTTCTAGGGAAAATTTTATTACATTTATCTATTTATTTATTCATTTACTCATGTAATTACAATGTACAATATTTCTTCTATATGGCTTGTCTTTTAATTGAACTAATTTAACTAATTTTGAAGAGCAGATGATTTAATTTTCATGAAATCTAAACTTTAGCTCCATAATTTTCCATTATTTTTGTCCTGAATAAAAACTCTCTTTTTCAAGGGTTTAATGGCTTTTTTACAATTTTAAATGATTTCTTCTAGAAGACCCATAGCTTTAACTTTTTTAATGGTGCAACTTTCTGTTGATTTGAAAAAGTATCATAAAACAGTGTTTAGACAAAGAAATTAAGATAAACATATCCTATTTGCCTTAATCACCTAGTCATGTTAAGTATATATTTAAAACAATTGATATTATATATAAATAGCAAAATACATATAAATATGTGATCAGAATGTCTTTAAAATGAAGTTGTTTTAGCTTTTAGGTATTGGAGCATATTCTACTTCAATTACTTTTTGATTACAGTGTGAGGTAATCGTCTTTGTTAAATTTCTACATATGGATAACCAGTTCTTTCAATACCACTTATCAAAAAGACTATAATTTACTTATTGAATTACTATAGTACCTGTTTCGGTTAGCTTTCTTATTGTTGGGACAAAATACCTAGTACCTGTAATTTAATAGAAGAAAACTTTAATTGATACTTGTTTCAGAATTTTCAATCTATGATCAGCTGAGTCCAAAGCAGAAACATCATGACATAAGGGTGTGGTAGAACACTCCTTCATGCCTGGGATGCAGAGCATAGGGTAAGAGTGACAGCGACAGACACACTTTCCAATGGCATCTCCCAGTGACTGAACTCTTCCATCCAGGCCCCATCCATGAAAACAGAGTTAGCTATAGGAATAACCGGATTAATCTTCTGGTTAGTATACCACCCCCATGATCTGCAAAGCCTTCCAGGAATCTCTTAATCTAGTCAAGTTGACAATTTAGAATAATTGGTATAGTACCTTTGTCAAAAACAGTTGAAGCTTGGAGTGGTAAAGCATTCCTGGAATACCAGCATTCTGGGAGGCAGAGGCAAGAAGATGAAAAGACTGAGCCCAGCCTGGGCAATTTAGCAAGACCCTGCTCAAAATAAAGATAAAATGGTCTAGGGATATAGCTCAATGTGAAGGCCCTGGGTTCAATCTCTGGTACTGATATAGGGGAATGAAACTCCCAACCTACTAGATGTCCCAGTATGAGTTCATGTTCTCTAAAATTGAAGAATGAATTTTAGGAACAATGGAGGTTAAGAGCAGAATATATTTATTAAGAGAAAGAAAGCTTCTGTCTGGGAGAGAGACAGAAGGGGTCCCGAGTGGGTTGCCAAAGACTCTTGTCTTTTCTAGGGACTTTTATAGAGTAAAGCCATAAAGTGAGTCAGGTCTTAGGTGGGGAAAACATGGGAACTCACAAGGCAGAAGGGCATGAGGTGTGACAGAACTATGGTCAACCAATAAGATTAATTGCTCAGGTAAAATTGATTAAATTGGGGATAAATGGGGAAGTGAGTCACTTAGTAAGGGGGCATGCTTAAAGAGCACTGACTGTTCCTGTAGGGGGTTGGGATAGTGACTTCTGGCTTTCTCAGGGTGATAGAGACTTATTTAGAATATCAGTCCTTAGGATGTGGGTACATTTGTTTGATCTTTTGTCTTGGGGCCTGGCCCACAGCAGGAGGTGACTGTCTCCCCCACAGTTGTAAGGTATCTGGGTTTCAGCACTGGCTCCTTCAAGAACCTAGCCCTAATGCTTTTATTCTTTTATTTTGATTGTTTTTATATTATTTTGTTTTATTCGAATTTATTGTGTGTGATGGTATGCACAACCATTTCGAAGAAAACAAGACACACTATGGTAGCCATCGTTGGTTTCCTGTTGTCTTGTTTTGAAGTCCTGTATTGCTTGCTTCGTTCTGTGTTGTGTTTTATTATGTTTTGTTTTGGTTTGGTTTGGTTTATTCTCTTTAAAATAACAAAAAAGAACCTAGCTTATCTGACTGCCTATAATATTTCTATGTAACTCAGTTGCCTATAACAGTACTACAAAAAAATTTTTTTTGATTGGATATGCAAGGGAATACAGTTGAATTCTCTGTTTGGTCCCATTGACATACATTTCTGTTTTTCATGCCAGTACCACACTTCTTTAGGTACCATCATTTTAGAAAGCTTTCAAACAGGTAATACAAGTTCTACAAATTTCAAACACATTTTAGATGAGCTTTGATAATTTCCACAAAATATATCCTGGGAATTTGGGATTATAGTATATCTAGAAAATCCAATATCACTTTGAAAGGAATTAACATTTTAAAAATAGTCTTTCAATTCAAGGACATGATATATCTCCACATTTGTCAGTGTATTTATGCCAAAGATTGAACGTTTTTGAATGTTTGCATGAAATTCATTTCATATATGTTACCTAGAAAAATTTAAGAAACAGGAATTTGAAGAGAAAACATTTCATTATATTCCACTGTTATGAGAATTAAAAAATGAATGAATTACTCTCCATAGAAGGGTTAATTTCTTTCAGCAACATTTTATAGCTTTCATTATATGTCACTTACATATTATGTTACATTTACCCTTAAGTGTTTTATCCTTTTTAATGTGATTGAAATTGATCACTTTTAATTTTGTTCTTTGATAATTTGTAACTAGATCTCATTTTGCCTGAGTAAATTTTTAGTTCCTTAGGTTTGAGTGAACTGAACTCCTCAAAATGCAGTTCAAGGGAGAAAACTGTGTTTGGCTCATAGCATGTTCTAGCCATGTCTCTTTCAGATTCAAATTACAAAAATCCAACTCAGCTAGTTTAAATTAAAAAACAAAATAAATGGAATTTATTTAGTGCTGAAAGAACCAAGCAGTCTTCTGGCTTCAAGCCAAATGGTGTTTTCAGGCCTCATCCTCTCCTCACTCCTTAAATTTGCTCAGCAGCCACGCTCCATATGGTATTCTATCTGACTCTCAGAGACTCTGGGCTAATATGCTGTGAAAGAGAGCTTCTTTCCTGATCATTCTAGTAAAAGATGCAAAAATGATGCGTGTGGCCAGGAGAGCTTTCCTTTTGTTGCTCTTCTTAAGGTAATCTTTGCGTCTTTGGAAACAGAGGGAAAAGCCAACATGTCCCAAGGGAGTGTGAGAGGTAGTTCACGAAAAAAATTTTAAAATGCAGTTATAATTTTCAAAAGAAACCAGAAATGTTACTGGAAAAGCAAACAACAAAAAGCTACGAAGAAGATCAATACTGTACTACTAAACAAAGTTGTTTGAAAAGAAAGGTACAAGCAACATATATTTAATTCTTATCTGTGTAATATTTTTATACTTGTTTACTCTTGGTAATAAACCTGTTTTTCTCTCATATATTCCATGAACTATTATATGTACAGTTTTTCACAAGGGTTAAATTTATCTTTCTGGGTAAGAAGAAAAATGCTTCATTATTCGTTGTCTTTTTCATGTCTATGTCACATGCTAATGATCTCTGAATATTTAATATATCTTTGATTTCCCTATAGTTGTAAACAATGTGCTTTCTATATTTGTGTAACACAATCTAAGTGTCCTTCAAATTGTAAGTAGGACTCTTCCTTGAGTTACTGGTGCCCGAGGGGTGGCTTAAATTCTAGGTTACTGAGGAAATTGTTTGCAATTCTTAATTCCCAGTAACAAGGATTTTTGCCAGAATCAATACAAATATATTACATCTTTTTGCTATAGATCACAAAAAATACCAATCTTGATGAAAAAAATCCATAGTTTTCAATTTTCAATGCAAAAATACCAATTGTGACAAAAAATCATTTAAATTTTTCATTGTAAATATATCATGTGTAACCAAAAACATAGTTTCAAATTTTCAAAGCATGTATGACAAAGCAGAGTGTCTCTCACATCCAGGTTTTTGCAGGACACATTGAAATGGAACAAAGCAAAACAATTTCACATATAATTCTCAGTATCTATAGTTTAACTCTTCAAGTGATAGGTGATAACTGCTACTCAGAATTAAGCAATCTATCATTGCAGACT
>RJWT010034180.1:0-13716 GCA_004365215.1 Cuniculus paca
GAGCGAATATAGGGAGATATTGTGGAGTTGTCACAGTTGTCCAGCTGTAATGGAGCAAGAAAGATGGTAGTAGAAATAAAAAGAAAGCAGGGGATACTGAGAACACTATGAAAACAGAAGGCTTATGACTTGATGCTTTTTTAATGTTGGGATAAAAGGGAACTAAAGACCATTGAGACAAAAAAGGTCAGGTGTGGTGGTGCACACCTGTAATCCCAGCACTTGGGAGGCTGAGGCAGGAGGATCACTTCGAGTTCAAGGCCAGCCAATGCTACGTAGTGAGTTTGAGGCCAGCCTGAACTACACAGTGAGACCTTATCTCAAAGAAAACAAAATAAAAAAAGAAAAGACGTACAACAGAGTTACCTCTTTTTTCTTTTTAAACCCTAGATTCCTTACCGACTAAAGGAGTTAGACAATGAATTTGACAGCTTCAGCCAGGTCACTGAGTCACCGATAGGGCGGGAAGAAGAGCCACATCTCCACATGGTTTCCAAGAAATACCGCAAGGTGCTGGGGGACACCAAGTCAGGGAGCCTGTGGGAGGTGGAAAGGTGCCCTGGGAAGGGTGTCATGTAAGGAAGAACTGAAGGTCTCAGTCAAGAAGCCTTCCCTCAGGCTAGGGAGGTAGCTCAATGATACGATGCTTAGCCAATGTGCACAAGACCCTAGGCTTGATCACTACCACCAGTATACACAAAACAAGCAGCTTTCACTACCACTGTGAACCCGGAAGAGAGGCTTTAGGGAAGGCTTTGAGTCCTGGGGACATTTGGGGGACTGTAAGGATAGCTTCATCTTGCTCAGACTGTTTCCATTTCAGGTAACCATCAAGTATTCCAAGCTCGGGCTGGAAGACTTTGACTTTAAACACTATAATAAGACCCTGTTTGCTGGATTAGAACCCCACATCCCCAATGCCTACTGTAACTGCATGATCCAGGTAAGAGCTGGGACTTCTACTGACAGGAATATGCTGCCTACTGTCTGTCTTGCCCATTGCTCCTCAGTCCCTATTCTACTCTTCCCAGGGTTCCGTGTTTTTTGTTTGTTTGGTACCGGGGATCAAACTCACGAACTCACATTTGCCAGGCAGGCACTTACACCACTGAGCTAAATCCCCGGTCCCTCCGTGTTTTTGTTTTGTTTTGAGGCAGGGTATCCCTGTGTAGCTAAGGATGGCCTTGAATTCACAGCCTAGGTGATCCTCCTTCCTTAACCTCCCCACTGCTGGGATTACAGGTGTACGCCACTATGTCAGCTTCTTTCTAGGTTTCTGTAACCGAGCCCACCGTACCTTGGCCTCATCTTGCATTTCTTATTGCTGCCACAGCTACAGGTCTCTGTGAGCCCCACTGCTTTGGTGCAAGTCCTTTGTATTCTCTAACAGCTCACTTAACCTTACCACTTCTCTTCCCTCTCAATTTCCTCACCAGTTCTCCTTTTGTTTCTTCCAGGTGCTCTATTTCCTAGAGCCTGTTCGCTGTCTAATCCAGAACCACCTTTGCCAGAAAGAGTTCTGCCTGGCATGTGAGCTGGGTTTCCTCTTCCATATGTTGGACCTCTCTCGTGGTGACCCTTGCCAGGTCAGTTCCGGGACCTAGGACACCTAAAATGGAAGAGGAAGGGATAAAGACAGTAAGTAGGGATATTGCTGTGTTAATATCCGCAAGAGAGAAAATAACCCTTTCCATCCACATACCCTTTCCAGGGCAGTAATTTTCTTCGGGCATTCCGTACCATTCCTGAGGCCTCAGCCCTCGGTCTGATCCTGGCTGACTCAGATGAGGCTTCAGGCAAGGGTAATCTGGCCAGGCTCATTCAGAGGTGGAATCGCTTCATTCTCACACAACTGCATCAGGACATGCAGGAGCTGGAGGTTCCCCAGGCTTACCGAGGTGCTGGAGGCAGGTATGGGATTGCACAGGAACAGTTAAAGCCCTCCGGGCCTTGAAGAGTCGAGGAACTCCCTGAGTGTGCATATATTGCTCTCCCCACTCTTAGCAGCTTTTGTTCATCGGGGGACTCTGTAATTGGGCAGCTGTTCAGCTGTGAGATGGAGAACTGCAGCCTCTGCCGCTGTGGCAGTGAGACCGTGCGCGCATCATCCACCTTGCTTTTCACACTCTCCTACCCTGAGGGTAGCAACTGTGGTATACCCTGAAGCTGGGTTGGGAAGACCCCCTGGATATCCTGTGACAGCAGGGAGGGGTGTTGGGGGGCTAACTGTGGCAGAAGGGAGAGCCTGGAGTGAAGTATCCAGTTTCCCCTTAGATAAGACCGGGAAGAACTATGACTTTGCTCAGGTGCTGAAGCGAAGCATCTGCCTGGAGCAGAATACCCAGGCCTGGTGTGACAACTGTGAGAAGTACCAGCCCACGGTGAGTGATGTGGCCCTGGACTAGAATCTTAACACATGAAGGACTCAGCTGTGGTCGCACTTGGGTTTGGCTCAGTCAGCAGGGATCTATGTCGAGTGAGAGAAACCCCATCTTGAGGCACAGACCTCAAATTGTTACTGTTCTTGTCCAGATTTTTTTTTACAGGCCATCCTGTTTTGTTTTGGTTTTTGTCTTTTTGAGACAGGGTCTCGCTATGCAGTTCAGGCTGGCCTTGGGCTCACTTTGTAGCCCAGGCTGGTCTCGAACTCTCAGTGATCCTCCTGCCTCAGCCTCCCGAGTGCTGGGATTACAGGAGTGCACCGCCACACCTGGCTTCCATCCTGTTTTTTGTTTGTTTTGTCTTCTCAGATTCAGACCCGAAATATCCGCCATCTCCCCGATATTCTTGTCATTAATTGTGAAGTGAACAGTTCAAAAGAGGCAGATTTCTGGAGAATTCAGGCTGAGGTAAGAACTAGGGCATGACACAGGGTTTTTTCTTTTTTTTTTTTGTGGCACCGGGGATTGAACTCACGACCTTGCACTTGCCAGGCAGGCGCTTAGGCCGCTGAGCTAGATCCCCGGCCCTGTTTTTGAGACAGGGTCTCACTATGCCGTTCAGGCTGGCCTTGAGCTCACTTTGTAGCCCAGGCTGGTCTCGAACTCACAACGATCCGCCTGTCTCAGCCTCCCGAGTGCTGGGATTAAAGGCGTGAGCCACCATGCCTGGCCCAACACAGGGTTTTTAGAAATTCTATCTATCTATCGACAGGGTCTCACTAGGTAGTTCAGGCAGCCCTTAAATTCACTATGTAGCCCTGGCTAGCCTCAAACCTGCAGTTATCCTCCTGCTTCAGCGTCCCAAGTGCTGGGATTATAGGACTTACTTTTCTTTTTGCTTTCTTTATTACTGGAGATTGAACCCAAGACCTTTACACTGAGTTACATTCCCATCCTTTTTTTTAAATTTTCTAAGTCCCTAAGTTACCCAGGCTGGACTAAACTTGCAGTCCTCCTGGCTCAACCTCCCAGAGTGCTAGGTAGAGTACTTTTTTATTTTTCTCTTCCTTCTGACTTTCATATAGGATTATGTTTGTAAGGAATCAGATATTTTTTCCTTCATGTTCAGGTTGCCTTCAAGATGGCAGTAAAGAAATACGGTGGAGAGATCTCCAAGAGTAAGGAATTTGTTTTGGCCGATCGGTAGGTAACATCTTGATTGTTGTCAAAGGGCTGAATTATCCATTCGCTCCTCTTATTTCTGGCCAGATCTTTTGAACACATTTGTAATTCTGTTCTGATAGGAAGGAACTCAGGAGTCCAGAAAGTTTGCTGTTGTGTCCCTCCATTGAAGAGTTGAAAAATGTCTGGCTTCCTTTTTCTATTCGGATGAAGATGACCAAGAACAAAGGGCTGGATGTTTGCAATTGGACTGATGGGGATGAGGTGCAGGTTGTTGAAAAATTGGGAAGAGAGGGAATAAGGGACAGAAGGTGTGGTAGATGGTGAAGCAGAGAAGGGGGAGGTGGAACTTTAAGGAAGAGAACAAAGCTTTAGCATTTACCAATTGTGGGATTTTTCCAGTGATTTGGTTCAGTTCTGGGAGTCACAGATGGGCTAGGACGGAGATAACCTACCCTGGTTCCCCAAACCCTACACCCCCAGCTCCCTGCCCTTTATCCCCATTCCCCATCCTCCCCAATTGTTAAACATAGCTTAGCAGCCTGGGTGCCCCCTCACAGTGGGGCCTGGCCAGGGCAGAGGAAGAGCGTGGTGTCTGTGTGTATGATCTGATGGCTACTGTGGTGCACATCCTGGACTCGCGCACAGGGGGCAGCCTGGTGGCTCACATCAAAGTTGGAGAGACTTACCACCAGCGCAAGGAGGTGAGTGAGGTCAGTGGGCCAAGGGCACTCTTGGGAAAGGTCACAGTGGGGTCGTGGCTCTGTCCTGGAGTCCCTAACAGAGTGGTCCAGCCATTACCAGCCATTTGGCAGCTCTCTTTCTATATCTCTACAGGGCGTCACTCACCAGCAGTGGTATCTCTTCAATGACTTCCTTATTGAACCTATTGATAAAGTGAGTTGCAGTATGTTTTATTCCCCCTTTGATGTCCCTCTTTGCTAGTGTCTTCATTCTCGGCCCTGTAGAATGCCAGGCATACTCAAGAGGGAGGGGTTTTCTGGAATAAAAGATGTTAGGAAAGTTAAAAACAGCACCTGAGGCCTGGCATCAGTCTGACTTGGGGAGTGGGAAAAGGGACATACATTCATAGGCCATAGGTGCTTTTTCTTTTCCTTAGCACTACCAGGGATTGAACCCAGGTCCTTATGTATGCTAGACAAGCACTATCCCACTGAACTACACACCTAGCCCCTTGCTTTTCTCTAGCATGAGGCAGTGCAGTTTGACATGAATTGGAAAGTACCTGCTATCCTTTATTATGTGAAGAGGAATCTCAATTCCAGATACAACCTGAATAGTAAGTGGTATAAAGCGGACCTAAGGGTGGGGACAGTTTAAATTAGGCTTCAGAAGATCTGAGAAAGAGCTCGTTAGTGCTCAGGATTGGTAATTGGTGCTAATCTTTCCCGGAATACTAAAGAGATTTCTGCCTGTTAGACTTTAAATATAGAAGCTGGAAATCCTGAGGGTGGAGTAGGGAAGGGGTGAGAGAAGGCATTTGGTCAAAATGGTTTAATATGATTTTGAGTCCACCTATTCTTATCCCCAACTGAAGATCTCTTCTTTTGGAGATGAGCTCCTTGTTAAGTCTCTGTTTGATACCTTTAAACGATAATTTCTTTGTAACCTTATATTTCTGGATTTTCTAAAGTCCAAAGTGAAGATCTTTTATTTTTTCTGTCATATTTCTAGGTTTTTTTCTTGGCATATCTCTTGATAATTTTCTGATTTGATCTGCTCTGCCTACCTGTTCTGTTCATCAGATATAATCTTTTACCCAAATGCTTTGATTATTGAGGGAATCACAGAGTAGACCCAAAATTTCTGATCAGCCATCCTGGGTTCTCCTCTCTAGTTACTTCCCAATCCCTGGCCCTCTGTCTTCTGCATTCTCCCTTGTAGTCAAGAATCCTATTGAGGCTAGTGTGTTGCTGGCTGAAGCCTCGCTGGCACGGAAGCAGCGAAAAACACATACTACCTTTATTCCACTGATGCTGAGTGAGATGCCACAGGTTGGGGACCTGGTGGGCCTTGATGCTGAATTTGTCACGCTTAATGAGGTAACCAAGAACAAAGGAATGGGACATTGCAACAGAACTCTGAGGGTGTTAGGAGTTGTAAGCATGTCTCTTAGTAACTCTTGTCACATAGGAAGAAGCAGAGTTACGCAGTGATGGCACTAAGTCTACCATTAAACCAAGCCAGATGTCAGTAGCAAGGATCACCTGTGTTCGGGGCCAGGGGCCCAATGAGGGTATCCCCTTCATTGATGACTACATCTCTACCCAGGAGCAGGTATTAAAATATGGAGGTGCCAGTGAGTTAAACCTTGTGCTTATGTACAGTGCTCAAGAACCCAGGGAAGAGTGGTAGGAGGAGACTGCACCTCACATCCTGAATGATTTGTCCTTTTCTCTGTCCTAGGTGGTGGATTACTTGACTCAGTACTCGGGGATAAAGCCAGGAGACCTCGATGCCAAAATTTCCTCCAAGCACCTCACAACCCTTAAATCTACCTACTTAAAGCTTCGTTTTCTCATTGACATTGGAGTCAAATTTGTGGGTCATGGTCTGCAGAAGGACTTCCGAGTCATCAACCTCATGGTTCGAGCTATGCTCTTTTAAGAGTCACTTTTGAAGCTGGGTGTGGAGGCAGATGCCTATAATTCCAGCACTGAGGAGGCTGAGGCAGGAGGGTTGTTGTGAGTTTGAGACCAGCCTGGGCTACAAAATGAGCTCAACACCAGTTTGAACTGCATAGCGAGACTCTGTCTCAAAAAGAAAAAGAAAAAAAAAAAGTCACTTTTGAGGATGGGCCCATCAAAGTATATGAAGTGTTTTTGAAAATGGAAACCTCATGCGTTTCCTACCTAAGTCTCCTACCTTTTTATTCCTGCTAGGTGCCCAAGGACCAAGTCCTTGACACTGTCTACCTGTTTCACATGCCCCGAAAACGAATGATTTCCTTGCGATTCCTTGCTTGGTATTTTCTGGGTGAGTTGCTCTGCCTTTTAGGCCTCTGGTAAAGATTAAGTGTAGGAAATATAAGCTGGATTTGATAGTATACACCAGTAATGCTAACTACTTGGGAGCCTGAGGCAGGATTATAAATTTGCAGTCAGCCTGGGCAACAGAGTAAGACGCTGTCTTTAAAAAAAAAAGATCAAGGGGGAGTAAGTTGACCCTGAGTTAGTGGTAACAATTAATTTGCTTCAGTATCCCTTTCTATCAGGGCATGGTAGCACAGGCTTGTAATCGCAGCACTCGGGAGGCTGAGGCAGGAGGATTGCCACAAGTGTGAGGCCACTTGGGCCACATAGCAAGACTCTGTCTCAAAAAAACAAAAGGAAAGAAAAGAAACAGTTGTATCCCTTTCTGTGCCTCAGGGAAGGTGTTTGTTTGACTCTTTGCCTTAAGAGCATGCTTTTCTCTTTTTGTTTTCTGGCTATCAGGGTGGGAGTAGTGGGGTGTGTTCTTACCTTCCTTTCCTAGGTCCCAAACTATTGCATCTCTACTTACCTTAGACCTGAAAATTCAAGGCGAGACCCATGACAGTATTGAGGATGCCCGCACAGCCCTTCAGCTCTACCGAAAGTATCTGGAGTTAAGCAAGAATGGTACCGAGCCTGAGTCCTTCCACAAAGTACTCAAAGGTCTTTATGAAAAGGGACGAAAAATGGACTGGAAGGTGCCTGAACCTGAAAGCCAGACAAGTCCAAAGAGTAAGGCCTGGATGGGACAAGGGAAATTGGACTGGATAGATTTTGACTCCTTAGAGATTATAAACACTGTACAAATAATAGCAATGCTGCCCCTACCTTATCTTTGTGAAGCACTTAACACTTTACAAAGAACTTAATCCTTCTAAGAGTTAGTGAAATAGACATTATTGGTCTATAATTATCTCTTGTTAATTCTAAAATATTTGGGGAAGGTCCATGAATTCTTTTTTGTACCAGGAATTGAACTCAGGACCTTGCACTTGCACCACTGAGCTATATCCCTGGCCTGGTTCATGCATTTTTATTTTGCATTTTTCCTTCATAGGAAATATCCCAGCTGGGCATGGTGGTACATCACTATAGTCCCCACATTCAGGAGGCTGAAGCTGGGGAACTGCCATGAGTTTGAAGCCAGTGTGGGCTACATAGTGAGTTCAAAGCCAGCCTGAACTACGTAGTGAGACTCTGTCTCGAAAAACCAAAAGAGGAAGAAAAAAAGAAAAAAAAAAAAACAAGTGGTTTTTTTCCCCCCATTCATCTTAATTAAGAATTGTGCTTTTTTGTCTCTGACAGATGCTGCTGTCTTCTCCTCAGTGCTGGCGCTCTGATCTGTCCTCTCCTGTCAGTGTTCTGTGATCCCAGAACTGGGAGACAGCTTCCCAAGTTGGCTTTACCCTGTCCACTTCCAGAATCGGACCTGCTCAGGGTCTACAGATGGTGCTATTTATAGAACTGGAATGCAGCTAAATTGTTGCAAAGGTTCTAAGAGCCAGATTCCTTCTTTGTCCTTTGCAAAAACAGTGGGCCAGAAAGATTCTAGAATTGACCCAGATGGAAAGTAATTAGTGTTCTTAATAAATATCGTAGGGAATTAATACCCTGGCAAAGAACCTCCTGAATTAAAACTCTTGTTCCTAGCTGGCTATGGACAGAAGTTCTGGACGGTGATAGGATGCAAAACAAGATCCACACTTAGCTTAAGTCTCTTAACTGCCAGAGGGATACCTGCAGGGGCCAGCATGTAGTCTAGGTGGCCCAAGCAAGCCAGTGTTGCCAATACTATTTGCCAAAAGGGATTTTGGTAATCCCAGTTGAGGATTGATAGGCTGAGGCAGGAAAATCAGGATTGTAGCGAGTTCAGAGCCAGTCTAGGCTATATACCGAGTTCAAGGCCAGCCTGAACGACATGGCACAACCCTGCCTCAAACAAACAAAGACAAAACTGTGGGTCCTGGAGGAAGTTTAGCTTCACTCCTTTGGCAGCTGAGAAGCATCTGTCTTCCATTCTTCCTCTTGTCTCAAGTTTTATTTTTTTAACTTTTGTTTTAAACCGCATGTTTTATAAAATAAAAAGAATATTATTGTTTGTCTTTCATTAGAGAACTGCTGGTGTGACTAGTCTTAATGTTAGCTCTCCTCGTCTGTTACGGCTTTACCTAACAAAAAATTTTAAAGTTATGTTCAGCTCCTTACCTAAAACAAAGCTCTGAAGGCCTAAATTATGAACGTACCAGCGTGATTGTTTTTCCTGGACCATGTTAGGTCTTTGCTACAGGTGTGTATAGTACCCTAAGGTCATTGAAGACCTGTGGTAGTTTTCTCATTAAGCAAGTAAAATGAGGAACTACAAGTCCCACGGTATCGTTAGACCTGTAGCTACTGAGAGGAGCGTTGTGGTGCCGCGCTGCTTCCTGGGACCTGTAGTTTCTTGTATGTAGAAACGGCCTGGCTGGCTAGCCGCGCACCTTCGTTTTTGAAGGTTCTTAGGCGGTTGAACATACACCCCCAAACCGTCCTCATATAGCACAGGCGCTGCGGTCTCCAGCTGAAGCTGCTAATCGGCGGAGGCCCGCTAGACACGTGGATCTGTTCGCCACGCAGGTCTGGGTCCTGCGGTCGGCGGCGGGGTCCTCGCTGCCTGTTCGCGCGAGAGCTTGGAGGGGCGGGTTCGGCGTCAGTCCCCGGAGGGGGTTTGCACCACAGCGCTTCTAGGTTTACGTTCAGGTGTTCCGACCAGGTTTAGGTGGCTGCCGGGGCGTCTGGAGTCTGGAAAGTGCTGAAGTGTCCCGCTCTGGAGAAGCCCAGACAGCCCTGCTCCCCTGCAGCCACCGAGGCCAAAGTGAGAGTCCGGCCGTGTTCGCGTGCCTGCGCCCGGGCAAAGGCCCTGAGAGCGAGCAGAGGTGGGAGGCGCGGGCGACTGGAGCGCGGGGCGCCAAGGCGGTGGGATGGACCGAGTGGAAGCTATGGCGGAGCCTTGGGAAGAGGGCTGGTCTACGTAGGCAGCCGCAAAGAGGTTGGAGGTGGGGATGCAGGAATCTCGTGTGCTGGGCTCAGAGAGGCCCGAGTCTTGAGAGGCTTCGCTGGGCTACTGAGCTGACTGAACGCGCCTCACTGGCAGCCCTCTTGGGCCTGGCATCACTGCCAGCGTCCGGCCTGTAGCTGCCACATAGCCCTCTGAGCCCTCGGCGTCCAGTGCTAACGTGCCAACATCCAGGGCCTCATTTGTCCGCGTAGTTTCTGGAACAGGGTCCCCAGTCCTGAGCCCGCTCTCTCATCCACCGTCTAGGAAAATGAGACCCGCAAGCGCTGGCACAGAGGAACTTCTGTGTCCTGACCATTTCCTGGAAAGTAGAGTCAGAACTACACTGAGGCCTTTGAAGGCCTGCAGGACGAGGTGTAGGGGAGGTGGCAGGGTGGGTGTGGGGGCAAAGAAAAACAGAGTCCACTCATCATATATGTTTTATTCCCAATAAAATAAACTCAGGTGGAGCGACCCCATTACTCTAAAGATGAAAAGCTGGGGTTGGCTGGCCCTGCTTCTGGGGGCCCTTCTGGGAACTGTTTGGGCTCGAAGGAGCCAGGATCTACACTGTGGAGGTAAAGGCATAAAAAGAAGGGAGGAAGCAAAGGCATGGGAGAAAGATGAATGGAAATCCCTGGATTGAACGTGTTTTCCTACTCCCATCTTCACCCCCAATTCTGTCTCCTTGCATCAGCTTGCAGGGCTCTAGTGGATGAACTAGAGTGGGAAATTGCCCAGGTGGATCCCAAGAAGACCATTCAGATGGGATCTTTCCGGATCAATCCAGATGGCAGCCAGTCAGTGGTAGAGGTAACTGTTACTGTTCCCCCAAGTAAAGTAACTCATTCTGGCTTTGAATGAGGACTCAAGACAGACCTTGATTTAACAAAATGAAGAAAACAGACCCTGAGAGGTATCTAAAAGATTTGGCTCTAATTTGGAAAAGGCTGGAAGCTTACATGCTATGCTCTTGCTTCCTAGCTCCAGACCTCATTATTATTTTTTGAAATAGGGTTTCGCAAGTAGTGCAGGCTGGCCTTGAACTCACTCTGTAGCCCAGGCTGGCCTCAGTTTCACAGTGGTCCTCCTGCCTCAGCCTCCCATGTATTCCAAAGGTTAATACTTGTTTCTGCTATAGAAATTATTAGCAGACCAGGGGCCCTGATCAGCCATTCTCTATATCCCTAATCCATATGACTCATGTTTCACTGTAGCACTGTGATATGTATACAAACATTCAAAAAAGAGTAAAAGTCTTAACCAGGCATAGTGGGACACACTTGTAATCCCATCTTCTTGGGAGGTTCAAAGACCTGGGTTCAACCCAGTATGGAAAAAAAATAAAACAAAGGAAAAGAGCATTGATTAGAACTAATCAAAGGTCTCTGTTTACCTATACTTTGGAGGTAACGATACCTGTTTTATTTCTTGGATTTTTTTTCTTTCCTGTTGTTTTTTGAGGGTTTTGTTTTGTTTTGTTTTGAGACAGGGTCCTGCTATGTATTTCAGGATTGTGGTAATCCTGTCTCAGCATCCCAAGTACTAGGATTACAGATGCCACCATACCAGCATCTCTCTTTGGGGTTTTGCTTTCTTGTTTTGTTTTTTCATTGGTACTGGGAATCAAACTTAGGACCTTACACTTGCCAGGCAGGCGCTGTGCCACTGAGCTAAATCCCCAGCAGCATCTGTTTTGAAAGCACTCAAACTATAAAAATAAATCATGTTTTTTTTCATGCTATTTTTAATTAGAAAAGGCATTTTAAAATAGGTTGGTTGGCTTGGGGTATAGCTCAGTACCATAGTGCCTGCCTGGCAAGCGCGAGGTCCTGAGTTTGATTCCCAGTACCAAATAAATAAAGTAGGCTGGTTGAGTCAGATTTGGAAGGGCAGGTAAGGACATAAATTACTAATGTATGAGGTAGAAGAGAGTGACCCAAGGTTGAGGACATTTTTAGGTACCTTATGCCCGCTCAGAAGCCCACCTCACAGAGCTGCTAGAGGAGGTATGTGACCGAATGAAGGAATATGGGGAACAGATTGACCCTTCCACCCATCGTAAGAACTATGTACGTGTTGTGAGCCGGAATGGAGAATCCAGTGAACTGGACCTACAGGGCATCCGAATTGATTCAGATATCAGTGGCACCCTCAAGTTTGCGGTAAGCTATGGGAAAAGATAGCTGGTTTTTGGAAAGTAGGGAGGTTGTTGGAGAGCCCAAGTAGAGGGCTGGTTCAGTGTTCTTGTCACCCTCTCTGGAGGTAGGGGCCTGAGGCCTGTTCTTGCTGCCTAGTCTCACACATTTCTCCCTTGGGTTGGCAGTGTGAGAGCATTGTGGAGGAATACGAGGATGAACTTATTGAATTCTTTTCTCGAGAGGCTGACAATGTTAAAGACAAACTTTGCAGTAAACGAACAGGTAAGCTACTCCAACTTTACCTCCTATTCTTATAGCCTTATGGAACCTGGTAACATTTCTCACCCCCAAAATCCTCTGAAATTAATTCAAGTTGGCTTTCATTTCCCTTTCTTTCTTTGGAGAGGAACTTGGATTGTTCCTCTACATTATCTTCCTGCCAGCTTTTAGAATTTGTGGACTGAAGACACAGGTGAGAAGCAGTAGGGCTATTTTGTCATATGTATATGCTTTGAAAATGGTAGTGGCCCCTGTGACTTTAAAAAAAAAAAGTCTTAAGTGTATGTGCCAGTTTGATTTGAGGTATTTCTTGATAGTGGCATAAATCAGTATGAGAATGATGTTTTTCTTCAAATTGTTATGTACTGTTTGCAGATCTATGTGACCATGCCCTGCACATATCTCATGATGAGCTGTGAACTACCGGAGCAGCCCAGACTGTCTTGATGGATCACCCCCCGGAGGGGAAGATGGTGGCATTGCCTTTTATATTATGTTTTCATGGAAATGAACTGAAAAAACATGAAACCAAAAGAACAAACTGTGTTATCTGTTCGTGACCAGCATCAGCCCTTACATTAAGCTTGAAGATAGTGGATTGCACACAGGCAAGAAAATCGAGGGGAAGGAAGAGTTTGGGATTGGCACAAAGTTAGAAGAGGCCTGAATAATTAATATTACCGTATTAGATTCCACTCCACTTATAAAACAGATGCACATTTATTTAGTGTGCACTCAATGCAATATAGATACAGTCTCATTTTGGAGAAATGAGGAACATCTGTGAACAAGTAGGGGATCATAAGTAAGTAGTGGTAGTATAGGATTGTACAGATTCCTGTATTCATGCTGACAAAACGTAAAGACAGGGCTGAGGATGTAGCTTAGCTGTAGAGCACTTGCCTAGTGTTTACAAGGCCCCAGGTTAAATCCTACAAACATGCACATACAAATAGAGACAGGGCTTGGTCTTGAAAGAAATAATGGACATTTATTATTCTTCCTTCCTGCCCTTCTAGATGGAGGGACCAGAACAGAGACAGGAAGGGGAAAATGGATGTGACCAACTCAGCTGAAAATTAAGGGCTTTATCGGATAGGGACAGATGAGGTAAGAATATTATTTAATGAAAGGCCTTGCTTCCTAGCTTGAGCTTTTAGATTTGATCTGAACATGACTAACTATTGTCAGTGTGGGCTACAAGTTGTCCCCCACCCACTTTGTGTGTATAGGGCATAGGCATAAAAATCTTTGGAAACTTTATTTTGGGGACACGGTCTTACTATGTAGTTCAGGCTGGCCTTGAACTCACTGTGTAGCCAAGGCTGGCTTCGAACTCACAGTGACCCTCTTGCCTCCCAAATGCTGGGATTATAGGTGCACATCACCATGCCAGGCTATATTTTAATCTTTAGATGCTTTCTAAATTAGCTTATCAGTAAAATGTTAGGATTTAAAATTTAAGCTGGGCGTGGTGGCTCACGCCTGTAATCCCAGCACTCGGGAGGCTGAGACAGGAGGATTGTTGTGAGTTCGAGACCAGCCTGGGCTACAAAGTGAGCTCAAGGCCAGCCTGAACTACATAGTGAGACCCTGTCTCAAAAACACAAGAAACACAAGACCTGGGGATTTGGCTCAGTGGCCTAAGCGCCTGCCTGGCAAGTGTGAGGTCATCAGTTCAATCCCTGGTGCTGCAAAAAAAAAAAAAA
>RJWT010034181.1:0-13727 GCA_004365215.1 Cuniculus paca
AATACGGAACTAAGTTACATTCTCAAGGTGGGGGGGTAACCTCACAAGCAAAGGAGTGGGGAGGTACAGACAGGGTTCAGTAGCTTTTCTATTATGTTAGCCTACAACAGAGTTCATGCTTCAGAACCTGCAGGTGCAGAGGGCTGACCGTTCCACACAAAGTGGTCAGAAAGCGAAGCTGTTGCTACAGCAAATACTAAAAACTGTGGAAGCAGCTTTAGGATGGGGTGATACGTAGAGGCTGGAATGGTTTTGGAATGAATGCTGAGAGTAGCCTGTGTGGGCCTGACAGGAGCCTGAAGTGTGGTGCTGGTGAACGTGTTTCTGCCTAGCATAGGTTCTCACTTTAGGAGAAATACAAATTAAAACTAAAGCACAAATTTACAGAAAAAAGCTTTCATTGGAAAGTTAGAGGGAAGATGGAGAAGGACTCCAGCTTAGGTAGCTGGAGGGGTTACATTCTGATGAAGGGTTCAGACTGGCCCCACACAAGTGAGAGGCCAGCTTTCAGGAATTGGCTGATTAGGGCAAAGGTGCAGCTGATCCTTATCGTGGAACTGGTGTCAGTTGTGGAATCTTATGGTGGAGGGATGGTTTCACTCCCAGGAAAAGTATGTGTCTGTCTGTGGGGGTCTCAGTCATGTGGACTCCCCCTTTCCTGGAATCCAGGTGATCACGGTTTAGGACAAGGGCTGGAGGCTTTGGTGCATAGCCAAAAGTCCCTATAAGCCTCTTATCTGGATGTTCTCAGTCTTGAAGGGGGATGAGTGTCCATAAATTCAGGCCTGATCAGCCCTGTCTGGCCAACTCCTACACAGACATTCCCTGAATAATTAACATATCCTTTGCAGAGCTGAGAAGGGATTTAATCAGAGATTTATAGTAATAGGGTACAAAATGAAGGTCAAGCTTTGTTCTGCTTTTGATTACCTTTTGGGCATCTGTAGGCCCAAGTGAAGAGTCATGGTTCATAACAAAAATGACTTTTAAGTGCCTATCTCATTAGAAAACACAAATCATGCTTTTATGAGTAACATGGTAAGGGCCCAGGATTCTACTTTTTCTTCATCCCTAAGGTGGCCTCTGACTACGCCATGACTGCATCAAAGGGTTGCAAGAGGAGAGTTGTAGGTCTGAGACATTTTGGAGTCTACTTAAGTAGTCATGACAGAACACTGGTGAAAACATGAACTATACAGACCAGTGGTGGCAAACCAATGGCACACGTGTGACAATGTGCTGCATCATTAAAAGCTCTAAAAGGTTTGGCATCACTGGTATAGACTATTCTGATGAGGTTTGAAGATGATAAGAAATGGAGTAAAAGGTCATCTCTATTATAGAGTGTCAAGAAACAACTGTGACCAGCCCTAGGGCTTTACAGAAGACAGAACTTAAGAGCAGTGAACTAGGACATCTGAGAGAAGAAACATCTAAGCAGCAAAGTGTTCCAGGTTCTGCACGGCTTCTTTGGGCCACTTATGATAAAATGGAAAAGAGAAAAAGTACTTAAAGATGGAGCTTGTAATAAAAGGGAAACAAGACTGAAAGAGTTGGAAATTTTTCAGCCTGACCATGTAAAGAATGGAAAACATGTTTGGGAAAATGTACCAGTGGTGTTGACACAGGTGATTAGGGTGTGGCAGAACTGGCTGGGGAAGTAAGCACAATCTGTTAATTATAAGAGCCCAGAAATCACTATTCCCAGAGCTCTGCATGTGGACTTCTCTCGAAAACTTGAGCAGGTTTTCAATAGGACGGCCTAGGTCTGACATCTTCTTGAGCTGTGAGATCCCAGCATGAGCTCCAGGACCCTGATGGAGAAGTTCTCATGGGTTTCCTTGAGATTAAAAGCATAGAAGGACACAAATGCTAAAAAGAGCTTACTGTTGTGCCTTTCCTCACAATAGCATACCACGATTCTTCCAGGTTGTACTTTTATCTTGCTTTTTCCTCTTTCACAGCCCAAGCTTTCCTGCAGAGCCAGTTTATCTCTTCCTCTTCACTTTACTTTTCCAAATAAACTTTGCCACTGCTTTTGCACATTTCATTCAGTTCTTTGTTTGAGATAAGAACCTGGAATCTCACTCCAGGAAGAGAAGTGAGCAACCCAAAACCTGGTAATGATTATTTGGCCACTTTAAAAGGAGCTACCTAAAAACAGTGTGGTCAGATGACCTTTGCCAAATGGCCTTTGTCTTTCAAGTCAGTTGGAAATTGACCTTAAAGGCACTTCAAAGATCCAGGAGGCAAGCTAGGACTTTGAGGACCAAGATTCCAGAGAGGCCCCAGAGGATGCATTTGCTACCCTTTACCATCTCAGATCTCTCCACAATCTGGCCAGCACGCCTCAGCAGCCCAAGCCATGGCTTAGGTGGACTCAGCTGTGGCTTTGGCTCGAGAAAACACAAGTGGTAAGCTCTGGTGAGATTGGAGATTAGGGCTGGGGCAACTTGGATAACTGACTGGGCAGAGTGTGTCAAAAGTCATACAAACCCATGGTTAACAGGTATAGTGAGATGTTCTCAAAAAAAGATGTGTACAGAACATAAGACCCAAAATGTTGTCAGGCTGATGGCAATCACTGGGCCAATCGAAAGTTGTTATTTTCAGTTCTTCGTTTGAATCTGGTGCTCTTTGCAAGATAACTGGAAGAAGCTCTTTTCAATCATCATTTGCATGTGGGCACAACCAATCAAAAGACATCGTTCCTGATCCTTCATTTACATCTGGGAAGGATCCCCAAGCAAGGGAAGTTTTAATCTGGCAGGCAAGGTGACTTTTTGATAGGAGAAATGTCCCAATTCCTTATTTGAACCCAGGAATTTTGGATTCTAAAGACCACTTTCTATAAAGAATTACCATGAAAAAGACCAGCTCAAACGATGTATGAATACTAAATCAACTCTTGAGAAAATACTTAATACTCTTGACAGAAATAATGAAACAGATCCAGCTAAAAACAGAAAGGAAACCAGCAAGGTCAATGAATAAACAGCAACAACAAAAAACAGATGTCAGGAAAAGAAAAGCAGAACTCAACAACAGATAAGGCAATGACAATAAATAACCAACACATCTCAGTAATATCTCTCAACATTAATGGCTTCAACTCTCCAATTAAAAGATGTAGACTGGCAGCCCGGATCAAAAATTAGAATCCAACAGTCTCTTTCATTCAACAAATAAATCTAAAAAGATATTCATAGACTAAAAATTAAAGAATGGAAAACAGCATTTCATGCAGGAGGACCCTGAAAACAAGCAGGGATAACAATTCTAATATAAGACATGGTAAACTTCAACTGATTAGAAGAAACAAAGATGGGTGCTACATACTAGTTAAAGGAATAATCCAAAAAATTGATAAACACATATACACCTATCTTCATAAAACAACTGCTGAAAATAAAAGATCAAATAAACACTCATACAGTCATATTAAGGGATTTTAATACCCTACTTTCACAAGGAGATAGATTAAACAAAAACCAATAAATATCAGAGCTGAACCACACTCTTGAACATACGGATTTAATAGATATATACAGAGTATTCCACTTTTCTACAATAGAGTACATTCTTTTCAGCAACACATAATACTTTCCCCAAATAGATCACATGCTAGTCCAGAAGACTAGCATAAGTAAATATAAAAGAATTGAAATTACCACATGCATACTATTAGAACATCATGCAATGAAAGTGGAAATCAACAAAAGAAAGTTTGAAAAAGGCAAAAGCTCCTGGAAGATTAACAACATACTCCTGAACAACCAATGGGTCACAGAAGAAATCAAAGAAAAAATTTAAAAATTTCTGGAAGTTAATGACAATGACTGTGCAACTCAACAAAACCTCTGGGACACTGCAAACAGTTCTAAGAGGAAAATTTGTTGCAATCAGTGCTCACACCAGGAAAACAGCAAGCTTAAATAACCTTAAAACACTTTATATAAAATGCATAGTTACAGAAGATGGGTAAGAATAGTTAAAAAAAACTCCCTTATGTGCCATTTTTTGTTATTCCCACTTTTCCTTTATATATGCAATTACATTTATTCTGAGACATTTGAGAATGAGTGGCATATACATTATATTTCACATTTCTAAGAAAATGAAATTTCTTTCTGTAAAAAACAATTACTAAATATACTTTTAAAACAATATTTGAGAAACAACAATAAACCAGCACCAAACCAAAATTAAGGAAGATTATAAAAATGAGAGCAGAAATCAATGAAATCGAGACAAAACAGAAAACAAAACAAAACAAAAAAAAACAACCAAAGAACTGGATTTTCTTTTTAAAAAATAAATAAAATAGATCAGCCCTTAGCCAAACTTGTCATCAAGAGAGAAAAGACTCATATCAATGCAGTTAGAAATGAAAAAGATGGAATCACAATAGACACTGTCAAAACCCATAAGATAAGTACAGTAATTACTTTGAAAAATTATATTACAACAAGTTAGCAAATTTTGAAGAAATGGACCAATCCCTGTAGACACATACAAACTACTAAAACTAACCCAGGAAGACATAAATATGCTTAGCTCCCCAATAACAAGCAATGAAATTGACACAATAATAAAGAATCTACCAACTGAAAAAAAAAAGCCAAAGACCAGGTAGATTCATTGCTGAATTCTGTAAAACCTTTAAGGATGTTTTATCACCAGTACTCCTTAAGGTCTTCAAAGAAATTGAAGGGAATGGAGTACATCCAAATTCATTTATGGAAGCTAGTGTCATTCCAATTCCAGAACCAGATAAAAACTCAACTAAAAAACTATAGGCCAATTTCCTTAATGAACATAGATGCAAAAATCCTCAAGATTATTAGCAAGCAGAATGCAGTACATTATCAAAAATATCATATGTCACGATCAAGTAGGTTGTATTCCAGAGATGCAAAGATGGTTCAACATATGTAAGTCAATAAATGTATCACATGAACCACAGCAAGGTCAAAACCATATAATAGATGCAGAAAAGGACTTTGACAAAATTCAATAGCCCTTCATGATAAAATCTCTGAAGAAATGAGGTATAGAATGTGATAAAAGCTATTACCTGAATGTGATAAAAGCTATTTATGGCAAACCAATAGCCTATATATTATATTAAATGAGAAAAAAACTAAAAGCATTCCCCCTAAAATGAGGAACAGTACAACGATGTCCACTATCACCTCTTCTAGTCAACACAGTACTTGAAACATTAGCCAGACCAATTAGGCATAAATACTTACAAGAACTCAAATTATTATTTGCAGATGACATGATAATCTACACAGAAGACCCAAAGAACTCCACCAGAAAGCTCTTAAAACTAATAACTGACTTCAGGATACAAGATCAGCACATAAAAATTATTAGTATTTGTGTACACCAGTTCAATTGAATGCAAAGAAAATTAAGAACACAATATCATTCATAGTAGCTTCGAGTAAAGAAATACCTAGCAATTAACCTAACCAAGGAAGTGAAAGCCCTCCTCAAAGAAAACTACAGTACTCTGAAAAAGATTGAAAAGGACATCAGAAAATGGAAAGATGTCCCCTCCTCCTGGACACACAGGACCAGTATAATCAAAATGGCCATACCCCCAAAATTGTCATGCAGATTCAATGCAGCCCCAATCAAAATATCAACAGCATACTTTACAGATCTAGAGAAAACAATGTTAAAATTCATATGGAGTCAGAAGAGACCCAGAATAGCAAAGGCAGTTTGTGGTAACAAGAGCCAAGCAGGAAGCATACCAACACCTGACTTTATGCTATACTATAAAGCAGTAGTGATAAAAACGTCATGGTAGCTGGGGATCTAGCTCAGTGGCGTAAGTGCCTTCCTGGCAAGTGCGAGGTCATGAGTTTGATCCCTGGTGCCGCAAAAAAAAAAAAAAAAAAAAAAAAAAAAGTCATGGTACTGGAACAAAAACAGATTTATGGGTCAATGAAACAACCGAGAATGTAGAAATTTCCCTAGAAACATTCTGCTATTTGATTTTGCCAAAGGGGCCACAAGCATGTGTTAGAGGAAAGATCCTATTCAACAAGAGGTGCTGGGAGAGCTAGTTTTCTGTTTGTAGAAGATAGAAACTGGACCCTTATCTCTCATCATATACTACATTTAAATCAAAATGGATCAAAGATCTAAACATTAAAACAAACATTAAAGCTACTGAAAGAAAACAGGCAAAACACTTGAAGACATAGGTATTAAAAAGGATTTTCTAAACAGATCCTCAACTGCACAATAACAGCAAGAATGAACAATGAGATTTTATCAGACTAAATAGCTTCTGTACAGCAAAAGAGTCATTCAGTAGAGTGAAGAAACAACCTAAAGAATGGGAAAAAAATGTTGCCAGCTACTCAGACAGAAGAGTAATATCTAGAATATACAAAGAACTAAAAAACAAAAAACCCCTAAAATGAAAGACCCAATCAAGAAATGTTCGAGAGAAATGAACAGACACTTCTCAGAGAAAGAAATATAACTGGTCAACAAATATACGAAAAAATGCTCAGCATCTCTGGTCACTTGAGAAATGCAAGTTAAAACAATACTAAGTTTCCATCTTACTCCAGGGCAATCATTAAAAAATAATAATAATGCTGGTGAGGCTGTGGTGAAAAATGAGCCCTACTTCACTGATGGGAGTGTAAACTAATATAACCACTATGGAAATCAGTATGGGGATTTCTCAAAAAGCTGAAATTAGAAAACCCATATGACCCAGAGATCCCCCTGCTTGGTATATTTCCTGCAAGCTTAAGACATACTACAGTGATACGTGCCTACCAATGTTTCTTGCACAATTGGTAAGAGCTAAATCCTGGAAGCAGCCTGTGTACCCACCAACAGGTGATTGGATAAAGAAAGTGTGGTATCTATATATAATGGGACACTACTTGGCTATAAAGAATAATGAATTTGTAGGAAAATGGATGCACCTGGAAAATAGAATGTGTGAAATAAACCAGACACACAAGCTGAAATACCATATGGGGTCTCTCATATGAGTGAGGCAGAGTACAAACAAAGGGAATATTAAAGGGTGGCTAGAAGGGGACAGATCTCTTGCAATAGGGAGGTAGACTAAGGGAACAATGGGTGAAGGGTGAGGAGTAGGGGGAGGGGAAATAAGCAGAATAAAGATATGCCATCTACAGGAACGTAATAGCCTCAGGGAATGTAAACATTATACGCCATCACATGAGCTGCAGTTAATATCAACGAGAACGAAAATTGAGGTAGGGGAATTAGAGGAGGGAGGAAAGGGGAGGGATGGAGAAAGGAATTTGAAAGAAATAAACTATGGTTGACACATGTGCATACTCTCTAAGATAATTGCAAACTCCATAAACTGCACCAACAAAATAAAAAAAATTTTTAAAAAGACCCCTTTCCCTTTGCCGGCAGTGGTGAGGGCTTTCACAGGTCCACTCTCCCCTGTAGTACACACCTATTTTCCACTTTCAGTAAATGCACGCGCTCACTGCCTTGCCTGTGTGCCTTGTCCAGTTATTTGTTTGAGACACCAAGAACCTGGAAAAAAGCCCCACAGGAGCCTTTATCCGGTGACACTGACATTGTCCAGCTGATGTTAATTCTGACTCAGAGGATGTAAGCTGAGGGGCCATGGCGGCTCCACCTCGATGGTGGACACCCAGCCCGGGGACCCACGCGGAAATTCATCAGGAAGGTAGAGCCACCACAGAGAAGCCTTTCACTATGGGGTGTGGGCTGCAGCAGAGGCCCCAAGAAGAGACTTCCCAGCCTGTGTGCTCCTCCAGCCCGTGAGAGGTGCAGGCATGGGACTCCAGCCATGAGAGCTGCTGCATGATTTGTGCCAAGCAAAGCCCAGGCCTTGGGGGGCCTGCCCCCTACTCCACTGTGCCCTGAAGGTGGGACAGGGAGAGGAGGAAGATCACTCTAGAGATGTGAGACAACGTTTTCCCTTTGGATTTGGGATTTACTTGGCTCTGATTACCTCCTTGTCTTACTGATTTCTCTCTTTTGGAAAGGAATAGCTCCCCTATGCCTGCCCCGCTATTATATTTTAAACATAGATAAGTTGCTTCGCTCTCACAGGCTCCCAGCTGGAGGTATTCAGCTCAGGATGTACCATGCCTTGAGTCTCGCCCAGATCTGACTCAAAGAGACTCCAGACTTCTCCACGCACCAGAACATTGGGTAGCTCAGCATTTCCTAACCGCATTTAAGCATCAAGCCTCTTCTCTCATGTAATATTTATTAACTTTCCGTGGAGCCAGTGTTCTTAGGAAGCTACTCTGGGAAACCCTGAGCTGAGAGACAGTTCACTGTGGAGAAGGACCGATTCACTTTCTAGGCTTGCGGCTGTCAACTGCCTCACGGGGCCTGGAAACCCAGGTCCCTTGAGTGAAAGGGTGAACGAAAGGCAGAGTGGTTATGAGTGTGTATTCCTAGAAGCCTCCTGGGCTCACATCTCGACCCTGCTGATAGACCTTGGCAACTTTTAACCTCCCTGTACCTCAGTTTCCCCATTCGTAAAGTGGAAATGATCACAGTAGTTGGCTGGTTGGGCTCCGTGGGATCACACAAGTGGGAGGATCCACCAAACTTAGAACGTTCTTGGCACCTCGGGAGTTCCCGACGGCCAAGCAGCCAGGTCTCTACATTGTCCATCACCAACATGTCTGGGCTCTTCCATTTATTGTAGTTCATCCAATGGAAAAACCACATGACCCCTTTAAAACGCCTCGGAAGCACTGCCTAAAACCCACTAACACAGGCACTGGTAAGAGACTACCTCATGCTGCAGCTATCTGGCCGGTAGACTGTGCTCAAGGAGAAATCTGAGAGGTACCAGTGTTGGCCACCGCAGGTACAGAGGGGTGGTGCGCTGAGCACAGCCTCTCCTCTGGGTGCCGCTGTGCTTGGCTGTCCACTGAGGAAATAGTGATAGTCAGACGCTACCAGGGGGCTGGGATGCTTTTCTTAAGAGTAAGTATTACGAGTAGATCCTTTAAATGAGTTTGTATTTTATTCCCTATGGTTGCTGCCAGACAGAAAATAAACCAGGAAAAACTTGTAGGGGGATAAATCAATTACTTATCTTTATTAAAATACTGGGAGAAATGTGTGCAGTTAAAAAAGAATGTAGGACAAGCCTCTTTTTATAGAATTGTAGAACTTAGGACTTTATACGGGTATTCTCAGACACTCTCAATATTCCTGAGGACACCTCACCACACGAGTTCTGCAGTGCACAGGGCCTCCATCTCCGGCAGGCCGAGAAAAATCAGCAGAGAAAATTAGTCTTCCTACGAAAGATCATGCCCGTCAGTGAGGACACGTGCCCTTCCTCCCTCCTCAGTCTCTGTGCTGGGGAGATTTCTCTTCCCAGTACAGAGAGAGCACTTTGTACCCTTTGCTTTTCCTGCCTTCGGAGGACAAGGAGGACGTTCCTCTGGTTAGACAGACAGTCTACCAGTCGTCAGGCCACATCTTAACAAGAGATGGCATGACCTCCAAAGTGGCATTAAGCCCCCACCTCGTCCTCTCTAGTGCTGCCTGCGAAGAGCTCCCTGGATGGTGAGGAGAACCAGGACCCTCCTGCGCTTTCCTGACCCGTCTGAAGATGCGCGCCCTCCTCCCTTTCCGGAGACAGCCCCTGGGCCACCTTTGTGTTCCTTTTTTTAAAATCTCTGGAGCTCTCCCGTCATCAATGCCTGTCTTGTGAGGTTATTAAGGGGCGGTGTCTTCCAGCGGGGCTGGGAGGAGACCCCCAGAGTCAGCTCTGCACACCCACGCTCGCCACACATGGGTTCATTCTAGATAGGAGGGGACAGCCCCGTGACTACAGATTACAACGAGCTCCTAACGCTTCTGCCTTCCCAGCAGTTGCAGGTCCTCCACCCTCAGAGTGCTGGTTAGAAGCCACGGCAAGTTGTGTTAAGGACCAGCGGCACCAAGTTTCAAGGCTGACTTGGAAGGGCGCCAGTGAGAGGCAGTGCGCCCGCCTCGCGAGCAGCTTCAGCGTGGCCTTGGCCGTATTCCAAGTCTTGCAGGCGCGCAGGACGAAGGCTGAGCTGCGGGTGTCCAGAGCGATCTGGAGAGCAGAGCCCCCGAGGGCAGGAAGGGATAAAACCCACAGCCCAAGGTTGCACAACATTCTGCACCTTCATGGGCTCTCCTGGTCCCCTTTTTCTCTGCTCCCCCTTTAGCTCTCCACAGCTCACCTGCAAAGTTGGTCAGGTCAGGGAAACAGGAGCCTGTGCGTGAAGATAGACCCATATTTAAACAGCACTTAAAGGGACCCGGCCAGGCTGCTCTTTCACTAGGGAACAAAATTAAATCTGGCTGCTTCAGATGTTCTGTGACTTTAATAAGCAAAGACTACTATAAATGTGAGAAATGAATTTTTGGTAAAATAGCTCAGGAACCTAATTCTTGAAATATTTTCCAGGCTGGAAAACGATATTATGGAGAAATAAATTAGGGAGCATGGTTTTCTCTCACAACCACATGTCAAGAAACTGCCCTCATGATGCTCCTGGGGGATTTAAATAGTGTGGCCCGCGTCACACAGACCTCTCTGTCACTGCCGGCTGCTGTTCCCCCTCCTGCAGGGCCATCTTTGGACAGCCGGGGACTGGGAGGAGTGGCTGTGAGGAGTCCGGGACGAGGAGCTGGGCTGGAAGCAGCACGGGGAAAGCGACTGGAAGGCGACATTGGCAGGAGTGAAGCACTTGCCTTCCTCAGTACTGGGAAAGAAGAGGACCGTGGCTCTGCGTGTTCGCTTGGTTATTCTCGTTGCTTTCCGCTGCCTGCCCCCGTGCCAACCTTCTGCTGCTCTTTGGACGATAGTCCTTTCTGTCCTCGTGTGTCTCACGGAATTACTCAGCAGAAAGCAGGGCAGAAAACAGGACGTGATCTGAGGGCCTGTACCTCGGCCAGGGAACTGCCAAGTCCCTTTGCCCTGCTTGGCAGACTGGACCCTAGCAAGGAAGCCCAGCTGCATTGTTGTGACCCAGAAGAAAATGAATGGCTCAGAAGAAAGGTCACCCAGGAACTAGCAGTTGGGGACCTCCCAGATCCACACTGATCGGGCACGCGGTCTCTAAATTCTTCCTTCACTTGGCAGGTAGGGGAGCAGTGCCCGCTCTGCGGGGTTTCTTCTCAATGCTGCGAACAGTGCAATGGACAAACAGGCCTCTATCCCGGGCCCCAGGGGCTTCCATCCTGGTGGTGAAGAGACGAAGCCAATAAGAAAATCACATCGTTTGGTGAGTGGTAAATGTGATAGAGGAAAATGAAACAAGGAAAGGCATAGGGAGTGCCAGGTGACCGTGAGGGCAGGGCGCTCCCTTCCAGACCAGGTTATGGGCTCCTGTGCTGAGAAAGTGACATTTAAAAAGGAACTCTAACCGAGGTGCAGCCTATTCATTGACAAACCCAACATGTACGTCTTTCAACCAGGTTTTCTTAGTGCTCATTCTCTTCCTTTTTTGAGATAGGTCTCCCTATCTTGCCCAGGCTAACCACTAATGCCTGGAAAATCTCCCTGGAAATTCTCCTGCCTCAGCTTCCCAAATAGCTCTGACTATAGGCACTGGCCACTGTGCTGGGCAGAGTACTTCACTGTGACGTATGTACAGTCAGATCTCCAGACACCGGAGGAAGGTTTTCAAGTGTAAAACGGAGAATAGGGACCCAGAGGGAAAAGACTAAAAGGGAGAAAGTCCCACTATTCTAGTTTTCTTTCCATACCCATTCTTTCCTTCTTTCTTTCGATGTAGACCTATCTGAAGGCACTTTGATATAGAGGCAAGAGGCTTCCCAGCCGGGGCCCTTTGACTTAGCCCCTCTTGCAGCCAGCTGAGGCCAGGAGACTAAGTTCTGGCTATGGAACATGTTATGGTTTAGGTCTAAAGTCGTCCCAGAAGTCTCATTTTTTTTTTTTCTTGCAGCACTGGGCATTGAGCTCTTGACCTCGCGCTTGCCAGGCAGGCACTTAGGCGACTGATCTAGATCCCCGGCCCTTGTCTTTTTGAGACAGGGTCTCACTATGCCGTTCAGGCTGGCCTTGAGCTTACTTTGTAGCCCAGGCTGGTCTGGAACTCACAACGATCCTCCCGTCTCAGCCTCCCGAGTGCTGGGATTGCAGGCGTGAGCCACCACACTTGGCAGTCTCATATGTTTAAAAGTGGTTGGATGTGGGGGTTCGATACTCATCAGTGGACTAGTCCATTAATGGGTTCGTAGCTAACTGTGGTATTGGGAGGTGGGGCTGCTCAGAGGAGGTGGTCACTGGGGTCATGAGCTGGGCGGGTGTATTCCTTCCCAGTTCCTCCCTTCTCTCTCTGCTTTCTGACTGCCATGGGTTGAGCAGCTTTCCTCCACCATCCGTTTCCACCATACCCTTTCTGCCTCGGAGCCAGCAAACCATGGATGGACCTTCTGAAAACCACAAGCCAAAATAAACCTCCTCCTTTAACCTGCGGTGTCAGATACTATGTCCAGTCACAGGAGAGCCTGCTAATCCCAGGGCATGAATGAAAATGATGCATGTAAGTCCTGCGTTCATTGTGACCTCAGGGAGCAAACGCCAGGTGCCCACTGTGGACTGTTCTGAGAGGCATTCATGTCTTTGTTACAGTAGCTTCACTTGTTGTGGGTGACAGGAAATAGAAGACCGCGCAGGGGAGAGAGACAAAGGGATCCCCAGCATGGTGGTCAGGGAAAACGGAGCCCAGATGGACAGACAGCCCTGCCCAAGGCCTGCAGCAGCTGGTGCAACTGGAGCTGTGTAATTCTCCATGTGGAAGGTGCTGCTGTTATAATTGGTGTTTTGAAATTTGGCCATGGTGGGGGTTGAGCCCGGAGCCGTGTGCCTGCTAGCAAGTGCTCTACCAGAGCTACGCCCCAGCTTTTTCTTTAATCTCAGGACCGAACGCCCAGATGGGCTGAGGCAGATGCTTGTTCATCCTTAGCATCCTCGTGTTGACAGTCCTGTCCTCATGCTGCGTACCTTCCCAGGGGAAAAGAGGGCTCTGACTTGCTTCTGAAGCAGGGCTGGGCCGTGCTTAGAAGCAGGAAAAGCAGAGCGGCCCATTTCCACTGACCATGTTTCTGGGATCACCCAGCCCTGTGTCACCAAGACTCCCTGGGCACCTCTCTGGCTTCCTCAGAGGTGGCTCTGGTACACTCCCGGGGACGCTGAATGAGTGTAGAATTCAGAGCTGGGCCTCAGCTTCTCTTGTGATTGTTTATCACGATTGTGGTGACAGGGCTGTTTGCTGACACAGCTCGGTTGGACATTTGCTATTGCTATGCAAAAGGAAAACGTGCTGCTTAGGGATATCATAGGGAGTAAAACTAGAGAGCGCGCCTTTAGAATAAACACAACAGAAATGAACTAAAGGTCACCGTGTGGAGGAAGGGAGGAGACCCCTGGAGGGTCACACGCGCCTCTAAGGTACTTTACCAAGAACCTTAAAAACACTCTCTATATGTACGTTTTATTTCTGACCCAGCAGATGGAAATGTAGGTGAGTAGAAACATACAGTACACTCTTCTGTATGTCTGCATTTTACAGTACTTTCACGGTATAAGCACACACGCAATTTTAAGTGTGTGACAAGGTTTACAAGGAGTGGGTCAGGAAAGGGTTTTAGAATTTAGCTTTTTGAACCACACACAATGTATTGCCTTAATAAGATGGAAC